>JAEANM010002855.1:0-16937 GCA_017656035.1 Myanophis thanlyinensis | reverse complement strand
TGTAGTCAGACTGACTGACTGACTGAAACTATTGGTGCTACTGCTTGATCCCAAAGCTTTGTCAAACTGCAATAGTATAGAATGCTATTTAACTATAGCTATTTGCTAATGATAGAAGTTTTATTATTTTGAATATGAAAGTTCAAATACACTGATACAAAATAGAAGTTTTTCTAAAGTAAAATTCCATCATTTGGTGAGATTTTTCCTTATTTATTTGGCTTTCATTATACATTTAGATGCTGGCACCACTGGTATGATTCACCTTGGAACAGGATGTGTTGTGGGATATAGGACCATTGAGATATTAGATATTTTGACTTCAAGCTAGTTAAAATGCATATTGTGTCTGAGTCATTCTTTCCCTTTTCCTACAAGTCATAACTCCATTGCTTTTCGCAAGGTTTGTATTTCAGGATGACTGCCACATTTTGCCATTTTTACTGATTGTAAAGATAACTTACAATGGTTTTCTACTCAATGGTACAAGTTCAGTATATTTTTAATAGCTATGCAGTTTTGTCAGTATTGTGGCTAATTCCTTTGTCATATTTTCTCTAGTTAAAATTATTTGGACAAATCCCTATCCTATTCCATCTTCTGAAATAAAATACTAAAGCAGAAGTATTAGAAGGAACTAATTTTGATGTTGTCAATTGTTGAAAAATACTACACACACACACCCCTACAAAATTATGAGTTGAATATATACTTCTGTAAGACCAATAAAGTCTTCGAGATACAGACAATTTACTGTTAAATAAAATTTAAATTTCCAACTAATTGTTGCTGAATGTATCAGTTTATATATATAGAAAATACTGTATGTATTGATTTGCAATGTTCATATAAAATTCTTTGCATAGATTTGTACTTTCACGAATTGTGAGAAGTAAAATTTTACATTTTAGTAAGTTCTATTTCTTTGATACAAATGTCATGTTATACTAGTCAGATTCATGGCATCTTGGTGTTTTGACAAGTTATAAAGTTATTATATCAATATGAATATGGTAATAACACTAAGTGGGAGAATTAAGCAACTATTTATAGGTTCCATAATATAGTTTTGGATTGAGCATTTTTCAGTATATATTATATATTGGAAAGTCATTCTGAAATATAAATGCTTGAAAAGTGTTATATAAGCGTCAGTGCATGTTTTCTAACATGCGCTTCGATTTATGGAGGTGGTTATACCTTTTTGTCAAAGATCCCATTGGAAAGAAAATGTGGGCTTCTGTTTCATCCCCCCACCCCACTTCTTTTGGGGCTACCAGGAGCTTAGTTAGAATTTGGATGCCTTATTTGTTCCTGTTTCATGCTGAAAATTTGTATGTGTAGCATTTAAATGTACTTACATATACAATTGGTATAAAGAGCTGAAATTCAAGGATTATAATTCATTTTAAATTCCCTCCTTTTCATAAATAGTAGGAGACAGATTTTAGGAATAGCTTATGCAAACAAGAATGAAGAGGTTTAAATGAAAATTCAGACCTTAGAAATGTGACTATAGTTGTGAGCTTGCACAAATGCAAGAACAACATTTTCTTCTAATTTTGGGCAAGCATAGGTCTTTAGCATGTAACATTTCATTGCAACACTGAGTAATTATGCTAGTTTAGTAATTATTAGATGAAAGAGCTGCTGTAAGAAGTGAATCCTAAATTTCAGTAGGTTTACTTTCAGATAGAATAATGATCAAGCAATAGTTAGCCATATGCCTGGGGATTATGTTGTACCAAATAAACAAGGGAAAACAAAAAAAAAGGGAACTTGATCTAAATTTTTGGAGTATTTTTCTTATTAAAGATTCACCTGCATTATTCAGCTTCCCTATGTAGGTTTCGTTAAAAAAGATAAGCAATTTTGTGCTTAGGTGTGATAGACCACTCATGGCCTTTTGGATTCATGCGTACAATCCAAATTATGCCATAATTTAGTAATATAAACACATGCATCCACTTCAGAGGTTGTTAGAGGTTTGTTTAATATTATTTTTAATCTTTTCCTGTGGCAAACTGTATTACCCTTAGTAGTAGTTAGGCTGGTGCTGCTGAGTAGATCAGGCAGAGAACTTTAGAAGTTCTAAAACATAAACTTATTTTCCATTGTTAAAGAGGACACCAATCAATATAAAATTAAAGATAATTTCATTTATTTTTAACAGAACACAAACTGATATATATCAGCTAGCTAGACTATTTATTAACCTACTTCCAGTACTTAACAGACTAACTGGCAGTGATCTGTAAGATTCTTAGGGTTAACAGATCCTTCTGTTTGATTCTTTCAGATGAGAAATGAGCAACATGTAGATCTTGTTAGGCATGCTGCTTAGGGCTGATGGGAATTGGAGTTCAATCTAATGCATTACATTTCCCCATGTGCAGTGCTTATGCTTAAATTCCACCTACCAGTTCAGCCCATCGCTTGCAGTATTCATGTTTGTTCCTGTTCTCAGCATTGAGGGGATATGAATCAAGTCAACCCCTTATGGATATCAACTAGATTTAGAAAGTGCTAAAGACTTGTAAGATAAGCAAATATGCATCTTGGTTTTAAAATTTGTTCATTCATTGTTAAAAACAATATTATCTTCAAATAGGAGCCGAGATTATTAGTGTGATGGATTTCTTTCCAAAAATTACTTCTCAAATATCGCTTATGACTATTGAAAAAAATTAATACATAAAAATTAAGCCAAATAAGAATTAGCAAATGAGATGCAACTTGGTAATCAAGATGCCTCAAATAAAAAAAGTCAAAGCATTTATTTCTAAATGAAATTTAAAATTCTTTGATGAAAATGAAAGATAGTTGCCTGATAGTACATCTTCTATTAATTTCTGTTAAACATCCATGAATTACAACAGGGGTGTCAAACTCATGTCACAGAGTCACATGAGGTATGTATTTCCCCCTTTGCTAAACTGGGCATGGCCAGTGCATGATGTATCCAGCTGAACTATAGGGAAAACAATTCCTTCACATCAAATAAATGCCCCAGGATTCTTCTACAAAAATGGTAATCAATTTAATGTTCTCCAGGTGTTGTAAACCATGAGGTTATAGTCTCTAGGGCAATAGGTAAGGGAAGGTTGTCCTAAATTTTCATATGACCAAAATCCAATGAAGTTGGATGGGTCCTTAGCATTACCTTGGGCAAGCATTTGTATAGCAATTAATTGTTAGCTTTGTCTTATGGTTCATTTGATTGGTTACTTTTCATTATATCTAGCTGCTTGTCAAACATATTTGTACTTTGTTAAATATATTTCACACATTAACCTTTCAATAGGTTTATTATAGCCTATTATTTGAACATATTTTTCATTATTTAAGATACTAAGTTTTGAATTGCTGTTAGTTATTTTATTTTTTAAATTTATTTTAAGTTGAGTAATTGGTTTATGTTAAAAGTTTGAATTTCACGAACAGTTTCATGAACAGGAAGGGTAAGAAGAAATGGGCATATGTATTAAAGAAATGGGCATATGAATTGATGGTTGGGGAGAGAAAAGAAGCAATAGACTAAAGA
This sequence comes from Myanophis thanlyinensis, assembly GCA_017656035.1. Lineage (NCBI taxonomy): Eukaryota > Metazoa > Chordata > Lepidosauria > Squamata > Homalopsidae > Myanophis > Myanophis thanlyinensis. The sequence continues at coordinate 13,393 of JAEANM010002855.1, read as the reverse complement.
ATAATTATAAACAGATAAAGGGTAAAAAAAAAAACAAATAAGAGGATTAACCTTCTTGGAAGAGGACAGGGGAGTGATGGCTTCTACTTTTTTTCCTCTTCTGATCCTACCACTAGTAACTATTCAATACAGCCAATAGTCTTTGATAACTATATCATTCATAAATTTATCCCAATATTTTTCTCAAATAATAACATGAGAAAATTATTCCATATATACATACACATCCAGATATGAAATATTTGGAAATGCTTAGGCCTCTGAACTAAGACAGGTGCCAGCTGGGAACAAGGCCTTTACAATAGCACTTAGACTTACATACTGCTTTATGGTGCTTTACAGCCCTCTCTAAGCAGTTTACAGAGTCAGCATATTTCTCCCAACAATTTGGCTCTTTATTTTACCCACCTTGGAAGGTTGGAAGGCTGAATCAACCTTGAGCCTGGTGGGATTTGAACTGCCAAACTGCAGGCAGCTGACAGTCAGCAGAAGTAGCCTGCAGTACTGCACTCTAACCACTGCGCCACAGTTGAGAGATAGATACGTGTTTATTTTCTCAGGCCTTATTATCATATATTCCTGATTGTCCTGATAGTTTTATTCCTTTAACATTAATATATTCAAATTAAGTGTTAGCACACCATTATAAGCAATCTCTGACCTGCCAGAGTTGATCATGGAGTTTGTATTGGAAATCCTAGTGAAAATATTTATGGGCTGGAGCAAGGCTGGGCAATTAATTTTACCAACAGACCACATTCTGGAACTGGGACTCTGTTGTAGAGGACTGAATCAATAGCTCCTGGATGCACTCTGCCCACTCGCCCACAAGGCAGTGCTTTGTCTGAGGCAGCACTTTTTCTTTTCGACCTCCTGGGGTCACCAACTGACTGAAGGAGCACAAGGCAACAGTGCACAGCTGGACTTGAGTTTCTCCCATCCTCTATGGTGGGCTTATTTATATTTGATTCCCAGTTTCTAACTGATGTCACATGGGGCAGGTAGAGGCAGCCCAAGGTGGTGGGTGTGGCTCAGGGGGCCATAAAATGCCTTTGTCTGGATTTGAGTGTCTCGGGAGCTCACAGCAATATGACAACTGTATCCCATATCCCAGGCATACCATATGGAAAACCAATGCTTCATTTGATAATTCATTCTAAGCAGAAAGGCATCACTTTGAGTGGTTTCCAGATTGTCATTAGTAGATCTTCATCTGGTTGGTTGGATTCAAAGATGACTTGAAAGGTTTTGGAGTTGGCTGCACCAGTGATTTCTTAATATCTATAGAATAGGGAGGATGATCAGCACATTTCCTCTTAAGTGCCCTCTTTTTTACAATTGGTATACAGATGAACTGCAGGATGTAAAGCCATGAGATAGATGGCTAAATGAATGCCTGATATTTGATTAAAAAACAAAATAAAAAAGATAGCAAAAAACCAGGGGTTTTTGTGTACATTCTCTACTCCCAAGCTCATGGCCTGCTGAGTTGTTTTAATTGTGAAGGATTTTAATCAAATCCCACCTCCTTATTCTTAAGAGGCTTTTACATGGGTGGTTTTACAATACCTTTCCTTTGAATTATTGTCCATATTAATTGATAAGTTGTAATTATGAAGTTATTATGTATAATTTTAATTAATAAAATAATAAGGAAGATAATAAAAATTTCCTTTTAAGGAAAATAGAATGGCTTTTTTAAAAAAGCAATTATTAGACTCTTAAGAGACCCCTCCATCATTCAGAGGGACAACTAAAAGCCAATTTTTATCCATCATTGATCGAGTAATGTGATTGAGAATGTTGACTTTTCAGCTCAGGTAGAAGTAGATAACGTTGATTAATTTCAAACTTTAGGATACAGAGTTGAGACTACCTTGGGTGATCTAATTGATAGTCTTTGCTGATTGACAGAAGTGTTGTTGGTTAACTTCTTGACAGCTTTCAATAATACCCAACAATAGTATCTTTCTGGATTGCTTGAGAGATTTGGGAATGGGTGGCACAACTGTGCAGTGGTTTAATTCCTGTCTCTTAGGTAGACTGCAAATAGTATCTCTTGGAGACAGTTGCTTATCGAAATAGGAGCTATTTTTCCCCTTAGAGCTCTGTTCTATTTCCAGTGCTCTTCAGTATCTGCATGAAGCCATTAGGGGAGATCATCAGGAAATTTGGAACTGTGATAGTAGCAAATATCTGTTTGGAACTGGTTGGCATCAGTTTGCTATAGACTGCCAAGTCTATTTCTCTATGACAGGTTCAGGAAATGATACGGTTTCCCTGAATGCTTGCTTGCAGATAGTAGTGAGCTATCTGGAAAATAAAAAATTGAAACTGAATCAAGACAAGACAGAGCTACTGATTATAAGTGGCCATAATTCCAGAGGCCGGGTAGATTTGCCTGTCTAAATGAGATGCACTGCCCTAGACAGAGGAGATAAGCAGTGTGAAGTGCTTCTGGATCAAAATCTCTTTGTTTCCCAAAGTGAATCAAAGGCCAGAAACATCTTTATTAGCTTCCATTGATGTGCCAACTGTGTTTCTTTCTGCATGTCCAGGTTATCCTGATTTTAGTAATCTACTCTACTAGGTTTTTAACCTAGTCTGTAAACTTTAGGTGGTATACAACTTGACAGCTAGATTAGCCTTGAGTAGAGCAGAAAGAACACCTGTGTTTTAAACACTGAACAGAAGGCTAATTTGTTTGGGGCAAAATTCCAAATAGTGGTCACTACCTTTAATTGTATTGCTTAGTCCATGCTATCAAGTCCATCAGAAAAAGCTTTTTTATATATATGAAAATCTGAGGTTTGCCTTTGGTTCTGCCTCTGGCAGAAGTCAGGATCAAGTCTTCCATGTTGCAGTCTCAGTTTTTTGGAATTTCTTTTCAAACATCCTTACAATACATCTTCTTGTATAGATTTTAACTGTTGGCTTAATTATTAATTTTGTTTTTTATGTTTTTATTGTAAACTTGAGAGACTTTGATATTCAGCACTGTACCAAGTTATTTAAATCAATCAGTTCAATAAATCTACCAGAGACTAAGTATGTTTATAGTAATGTTTCATAAAGAAACATTCTCCATGAGAATGAATGGCTTGTAATTCTAAGAAAAGCATCTATGTCTCATACCGGTATTAAATTTTGTTCATATTAATTAGCATCTTAAATAAGCATTGCTTCTAAATAATCCACGGCTGCCTAATAGTATTTGTCCGTCTCATTTCATATTTAATTTAGGTGTGTGCAATTTGAATCTTAGATTTTTGCACATAATAAACGAACAATTTAGTTGATCTTTTAGTTGTCTGGCAGTGGCTTGAAGGGCAGTGAAATTACCAAAATAGGGTCATTGGGCTTTGATACCATTTTGCTTGGATTTTGTGCTAGGTTGAATTTTGACTGTAGTCATTATACAAATAAAGTAGTATTTGTAATTTGTAAGAGATTATTATTTTTAAGTGAGTGGTTCAGTCTATGGAATTTGTTGTGATATAAATTACATAAATTGTATTAAATTGGTATATATATTTTCTTGCTTAATTGGTAGTCTTTGTATGGATGTCCCCTACCTTTGATTTATTTCTACTTCTGGAAGTAGTTAAAATGAATTTTATTTGAGTTGGCCCTTGCAAAGAATTGTATAATGAAAGCATTGTAGTTTTGTGCTCATAATTCCTACCTTTCTTAAGGCAATTAACATTTCTAATAACAGGTGTTATTTCGATCTTTGAGAATGGTTCATTCAACTACCTCAACATATGACCTTTTCTGATACTTTAATGTTATTGTAATCAGTTAATTAATTTGCAGTTTGGTTAAAAGCAAAGCAGCTATTTGCTTGAAATATCTTTGAACCTAATGAGAACCCACTTCATTTTATGCAGTTAGTAGGTATAATATTTGGGTGGAATCCAGGCTGTGTTTGCTGAAATACAGTAGCTAAAACATTCTACTATTTGATTAAATCCATAGAATCTTTATAAGACTTGAATATACCTAATTTTCTCTGATCTAGGAGAACTGGATTAAAATTTCAGTTCAGCTGTGAAATTGTTGGGTAATTTTACCTAACTGCTGTTTTTTAGTCTGGAGATCATCTGCATGTTTCAGCAGTCACTATAAAGGAGAACTTAATTATATTCTTAATTTCCTTTGAAAATTTTCACTTGGCAGTTTGTGAATAAGAAATAATATTAGGTGCTCACATATACTTACACTAGGAGTACCTTTATATGAAGTTTAGTCTGATACACAATTTCCTCCTGTTATATTATGTATCTATGACAAAGGTTTGGATAAACACTTTTCAGTGATGACTCTACAAATTGTTTGGCCTTCCCCAGCTTGATAATTGTAAAATATATTGGGCTTCAGTTTCCACTAAGTTGGAGAAAGCTGATATAGGTGTATAATCTTATCTATTAATTTTCACTAATTTAATTTAATTTTAATTTATTAGATTTGTCAGGTTGCCAAATTCAGAACAACAAATTCAGAACACCAACTATGGCCGGTGAACAATATTAAAAACAGATACAAAAAGAAGTGACGTGGAAGAATTGGCATACTCTTACAGTAAAAAGAGTTTATTCCCTTTCGATTTATATTTATATACTCTTTTTCATTCAAAAAATAATTAGAACATCCAGGGAAAATAAGGCATAGAGAAACAGTAGATTATAATTTACAGTAAACAAGTTGATGATGGGAAGCCTTCCATGGTAGTTATGTAGTTATGCAAATCTTTAGAAATAAGTATTTCAAAAATGTATACTAGAGGGGCTACCATATCTGGGCTGGAAAAATCTAGTTGTAGCAGCAGAGTGGTGGAGTAAATTATATTTCTTTGCTACTGTTTTCTCTTAATTTTTCAAATCCAAATATGATAGCCTTTGCAGTCATAGAACCTGTAAAATAATTCAAGCATCATCCAGTTCTACAAGGAACTTAGTTTTCTGCCAATGTGCATATGTAGAGAGAGCCACGAGCAGCTTCAGAAGCAGCCATACAAGTTGAAAAAAGATGAGGCTGCTTTAAACAATTGGAATGGGACAACTGGGCACAGCCAACTTGCTGTGGCCAACTCACCACGGCCAACTCACTGCAGGAAAATTCACTATGGCCAACTCACCATGGGACAACTCACTGCGGGATTTAAATAATTCTATTTAATTATTTAAAACCAATAAAAATATTTTAATTTTTGCCATTCACATTTCATTCTGTCTCTCCTTTTGCATCCTTTATTTAATGATTCTATGCCATTATTTCTTTCATATTAGTGTAACTCTTCTCCTGCAGTGAATTGTCCTGAGATGAGTTGGCTGTGGTGAGTTGTCCTGCAGCAAATTGACTGTGGCAAGTTGGCCATGGTGAATTGTCATAGACCCATCACAGTTTGGAAAGAGGGACCTTGGACATCCTAAAGTGCTTCTTTCAAAGGATTTGTATAGGCCTAGATGGTGTAATTTTTTTCCATCCAATGGGTGCTATCTTTTTTGTTCTATCACAGTTAAAGAATGACAACCAACTGTATGTCTTTGTTGTGTTCTCCATTTCCCTTTTTCTTTTTTGAAATAAAAATGTTGTGTTTATTTTATACAACACAGAGTACTGTATAAGGAAACCATTTAAATCCATAGAACATATAAGAAGAGGTTAGATTTGGCCTGCCTCCTCCCCCTGAAGCTTTCAGCTTACTGAAAACCTTTCTTCCATGATTTATCAATTATTGGAATCAATAATCTTGATGAATTGTTTAGACAATGTTTATATATCTAGTTTAAGTAACAGCTGTATCATGCTGTTCATATGATGACTGCCTTTCTTGTGTTTGACAGACAACTAAGAGGAAAGAAAAGAAAATCAAGGACTCCCAAGATACCAAAAAGCAAACAAACAAACAAAAAACCAGCTAGGGACAAACATGTATACAACCCATTTAAATGTGGTGTTTATTTTAAGCAGTTACTTTCTCTTGCAGAATGTCTTCTTCAGGGCCAGTTTTCAGGGCCATTCTATAATAATATACAGTTTTAAATTCCATACAGTGCACACATGTTTTTCTAGCTCATGATTGTCTTTAGCTGCTGTTGTCATCATTGTTTTATATTTTTGGATCCCATTTTCCTCTTTTACTTTATTTTCACGGGATGCATTTGGTAGGCATTTGCTAGCAGCTTATGGGTGATAAGTCATCTTGTAGACACTGTTCTATAATTTTTTAAAGGATGATGTGATAGCTGAGTTTGATATGAAATTAAAATATACAACAAATATTAACTGCAATTTTCTCTCTTTTTGGCATTTAAGTAATATAGGTATTTTCCTTAATTGTTATGTCCGTTCACCTCATATAATGACCCTGGCAACCACACCAAGAATAAAATAAAAGCAGGATAAATACAACCAAAAGTTCAAACTTATCAGTAACTTCACGAATGAGTTAACTTTCTTGGGGATTCAGTATGCAAAATCTAATGCAGCTAGGCTTATCAAATAAAGGTGAGGTAGTTAGAAAATCTTATCAAATAGACATTAACTCAAAATAAAAATTAGGATTATATTCAGTTTATTTTGATATTAAGATTTAAGAATGAGGAAAAGAGTATTATGTAAGATACGTTTCCCTATGCTGATGGCATCTAGATTGCACATCCTTCATAAAAAGCTGTTCTAAGAGATCCAGTTGGGAAAGGCAGCATTTAACTATTTCACAACTCTATCGACATGATTCTGTTCAGTTTTAGCTCCAGAGATTTCGTTTTCCTGGATAGACAATTGAATAGGTCCCCAAAGAATAGGTAGGTACTTTGAATGCATTTCCTCTGTGGCTCTGCAAGAACTCTAGTAAAACTCAGTTGAATTCAAGATCCATGGCTTTTATATGTGATGTCTCTCATGGTAAATGATATTTCTAAATTATCCTGCTTGACATTCTGCCAGTTGGTCTGCATATAAGAAAACTGAAAAACCTGCAAAAATCTTAAGCATTTGAATTTGCTAAGCATGTCTTTGTTGTGTGTTAATGTAGAACAGACATTTGTTAGATGTACTTTTGCACTGAAAGAGCAATACAGTAGTTGTTGTTTAGTGATTGTCTTATTTAGTGACTGTTGATAATTATGACAGTAAGAAAAAGGTAATTTTGCAATCAAGCTTCGCATTTAAGACTTTATGTATAATACTTTATGTTCTTTCCACATGTCTGTAAAGCAAAGGAAAGCTGAAGTAAGATTGTAGGCACAGACACGATTTCACTTAGCAGCTGCTTTGCTTAATGACCGACTTGTCAGTTTGAGTCATGCTTATGAAATGAGGATTACCTATAGCTCAAAGTCTGTATAATTAATTTACCTGCTTTTAAAACTACAAAGACTTGTCCAGCTAGTCTCTGATAACCAGACATGATTCAGTGGAAGAAACGAAAAAAGTCTTTGGTTAGAAGGCATATTGCATTTATTACAATACTGTGTTACTTTTAAATGTTATTCTATTATAGCATGAGATGCAATGTATAGAAAACCTTACATTGTGAATATGATCTTTACTGATATATTTTTAAGAGGACATAATGTATCTTCACCCAAGATGTTACACCTTTTCTAAATATTAAAAGTATTAAAAAGAGTCCCAGAAATATTTCTGTGACTGATGGGATCTAATCAAAAGCTTCCTTTGATCCTTTTAATTATCAAAAGATTGATATGGAAGAATGTATTGTTTTAAGATATTTGATTGTATCTCAGATTGGGATGAGCAAACTATATCTCCCAAGTTCCCTTTTTGCAATTCTTGGTGCCCTATGTCTTCAGAATTCAGGGGTGAAAAATACATAAAATATTTGGTATTCCTTTTCATAGAAATATAACAGTAGAGAGAAAAATCCTAACTCAGCGTAAGGAGGAATCATCTGACCACAGAGAGCTAAACTGCTGTAGTGGTTAAAGCATCAATGTAGAAATGGGCAGACTGTGACTTCTAGTGCCTTTGTGGGCATAAAGTCAGCTGGATGATCTTAGGCTAGTCACTTTTTCTCAGTCTTAGGAAGGAGACAGTGGAAAACCATGTCTGAAAAACCTTATCAAGAAAATTGCAAGGACTTGTCCATGCAGTCTTCCAAGAATGAGACACAATTTAACACAAGAACAAAAAAAAATCACCATGAGACCTATTAAGGAATGGAACAGCCTGCTTCCTGCAGACTTGCATCCTTGGAGGATGAGGAAAGATTGGACACCCATTTGTTCAGGATAGTGACAAGGATAAGACACACACTGGAGGTAGAACTAGAAAACTAGAATAAATTCTAGTTCTACTGTAGAATCTATAGAAAAAATCAAATCAAAACAAAACAACACAAACAAACAAACATACAGACTACCCCCAAAACCAGCCTTCTCCATGTGTATAATATGATCCCACCTACTTTGCACCCATGAAGCCATCCCAAAACTTAATGTGATCCTTGTCATCAAAAGATTGCATATTTTGATTTAAGGTTTTAAAAATAAGCTTCAAAATCTTAAGTTTTGAAAGGAATAAATAGCCACTGTTTTTCTTTCAGAAGTGATACAGTGATTGTATATAGACAAACCAGGATTTTTAAGGGATACTAAAAATTTTTTAGGACCAAGCTCATCAGTAACTTTCGTCAGTAATTTAAATGAATATAGATTATCCTAGTCAGTCTGTTACATCAGGAAAGATTTATATAATCCTGACAAGTCAGCTCAAATTGACAGTGACAGTTTTGAATTGAATAACATCATAAGATATATACCTAATATTTCACAGCAATTTCAGTGCTCTTATCAGGCCCAAAACCAAGAATGACAGATTGTGATTCTTCCAAGCTGAGTTCTTTATTTTCTCACACCTATAGACAAAATCCTGCCAGCTTGAACACTCTAATGTCTGCATCTACATTATACTCTGTGAGCTATTAAAGAGGGACTGTCTTCACCTTCTTTCTCTCACACGTAATATTTGGACTGATTTGCCTCTTACTCATTATTGTAATGTTAGGAACAACTGATATAAATATCAGTTCATGGCTATAAAATGAAAATTTGAGGGACTCCATATCATGTATCCAAACAATAATTCCTTTTATGAAAATTATGCTATCTCTAATATAAGTATTGTGTGGTCTGTGCTGTCATGTAGTTGTTTTTTTTATTAAGTTCAAGATTGAAACTTTTACATTGAATAATGTTAAATTACCTAAAGATCTTCTGGTTGTCAGAAGTCTTTCCTTTCAAAGAGATGGAAGGAGAGGGAAGTGGAGAGAAGAAGAGAGAAAGGGAAGTGGAATGGAATGGAATGGAATGGGGGGAGAAGAGGAGAGGAGAAGGAAAGAGATGGAAGAAGAGGGAAGTAGAGAGGAGGTGGAGAAAGGGAAGGAGAGGGAAGTGGCGGAGAGGGGAGAGGAACAGAGGAGAAGGGAAAAGGGAAGTAGAAAGGGGAAAGGAGAGAAAGAAGTGGAGGGGAAGAGAGGAGAAGGAGAAAGAAGAAGAGGGAAGTGGAGGAGAGGAGAAGGAAAGAGGGAAGTGAAGGGGATAGGGGAGGAGAGGAGAGGAGAAGGAAGGAGAGGAAAATGAAGAGGAGAAGGGAGGGGATTGAACACATTTATTTATGTATTACCCAACTAAAATGTAACTATGAAAATTTTCTGTCATTATTATTCAAAATCGATTGTACCCAGACAATGCATTGTCAATGTGAACATTGAGTTTTATGCATATCAAAGAAAAATGTATAAATAAATAAATCTATAGAAGTCTTTCCTTTCCAATAATAAGTGGCTATGGAAGAGAAGCTTGTTTAATGGCAGCGCTCAGTTAACACATGAACATTCTGTATCCTTGGAACAACATCTTGGGAGAGGGGAGGGAAGATACCACTTAAATCTCTGAACTAGAGGGTGTGCCCAGGTTGCAGAATCCTCCAAACATTTTTTGAGTACATTGTGCAAAGCAAGGGAAGAAAAAAAATCCTCCAAGGTGGTCCACTCAGTGGTGGCTTTCACTGTTGATTAACCTATAGAAAAGAATCCATTTATTGAGAACATTATTAAATAAGATTGAAATAGAAAAATTGTCTCTCTTCTCATTTAATTTCCTGGTATCTGGGAGTCTGTTTGTTTCCAGAGTCTATTTCTGAAATATAACAGTTGGAAGCACTGGTGGAATTCAATTTTTTTTTACTACCAGTTCTGTGGGCATGGCTTGGTAGGCATGGCTGAGGGATCATGTGACTGGGTGGGCAGTCTCTGTTAAGCAGGGCGTTAAAGATTAGGCTACAAACAAGACCCTGCCTTCCTTACAGGATTAACCCTGTAAAGTGGAAAAAAACAAAAGAAGATTTCTTTTAACAACCGGTTTTCCAAACTGCTTGGAAAATTTACTACTGGTTCTAGCAAACCTGCTAGAACCTGCTGAATTTCACCTCTGGTTTGAAGTGTTGAGTGTGCACTCAATGCTTCTTGCATCTTTTACATCCAAAGGCAGGACAGCAAAAATGCATAAAAACCACCCAGAAATTATAGTGATTTATAGATAGTAAAATAATGGCATGGAGATACAAATTCTGTTCTGTCTGGGTAGTTCTGTAAATTGTGTATTGATTATGTTAATACAACTAGTGTGTCTATTACTTGTCTGCTGATACTGCTCAAACATGCAGATCGAATGATTTTTTTTTCCTTGCAAAGTTTTATTCTAGTGGGAACAGTCATGTAAAATGAGTAAAAAGGTGATTTTTTAATTTCCATGAACCAAAGAGTTTATAAGACAATTGTTTATTGAACTATAGGAAATACAAAATGCAGATACAAAGAAATGTGGACAATTATGTTAAGTCTAGCCCCTTTTCTCATATTGTCTCTTCTGTAACTTTTGTTCCTGAAATTAAGCTTATTTTGTTTCATGTTCCTTAAGGAAACCATTTTAAAAAGGATTCAGAATCAATAGCAATCTATTTTTATAGTTTATTTTGGGATATCTGGCTTCTCTGACTTTGTTTAACAAGCTGAAAAGAGCCTCAGTCATTCAGGACAGTTGGTGTCTTTAAAAAATTTATTAACCTGTGCTTGTGTAAAAGAAAATAGACTTTTTTTTCAATTATCCAAAGCCTTTATTTTTATTATAGCTTGTAATAGCATAAATGCAATAAATCACAGCTTTTGTCATCTCTAAACGATTTTCTTTAAGAGTAAATGTGCCTTCTTATTGTGTTCTTGCAGATTTATATTCCCCGATTCTCTCCACCATTCTTTCCTTTTTTATGTCTCCAGTGTACATCTCTTAAGCTTGGCCCTTATATAAAGAGGCATCGTAATCAAAAATGGAATCTGTGACTGTAGAACAAAAAGCATGTAATGAATTTAGCTCTATGGGTTTCCTTGGTTGTGTTCAAAGACCTTTTTATTTTGCTCTACATAACTCTGATTAAATTTAGATAACCTCATCTTTCACTGAAACATCTGTTTCAGGTAGTTTCAGGTGGTTATGCTTTAACATAATGGGTGGGTAATCATTAATTCATTCATTTATTCATTCAATTTATATAGCTGCCCATCTCAATCAGTGACTGTGGGTGGCTTACAATTTCAAAAGTATAAAACCATTAAAACAATAAAAACATTTTAAAACAATAAACAACATTTTGAAAACAATAGAAAAAACATCCAAATTAAGTATATACAGCAGCTGAGATACTTGGCCAGTTAACAGTAAAACCAGAAAATGGGGGCCCTTAATACATTAATACATTCAGCACCCCAGGCTTGGGAACACAGCCAAATTTTTAAAGCCTTACAAAAGGCCAAGAGAGTTGAAGGCACTCTAATCTCCAAGAGGAAGTTATTTTATAGATCAGGGGCTATTGCAGAGAAGGCCTGTGTTCTAGTTCCCACAGCTGACACTCTTTGGCTGACAGGATCTTCAGCATGCCTAATCAGCTTATTTTGTTTACTATGCCCAGGTGATACATTTTCCTTTTTTAAAAATAAAATTCTGGAAACCAAAGATGAGGGACTGGCTAATTACATAATTGTATCATCTATCTAGGTAAGATCTTTTTCTTTTGGGGAATATGGGACAAAGTAGATATATTAAGTGTTTTAGAGGATCGATATTTTATTTATTTCTCATATTATTTTTTACAAATAACTCAAGGTGGTGAACATACCCAATACCCCTTCCTCCTGCTATTTTCACCACCTGTGAAGTAGGATGCACTAAGAACAGAGGAGCAGTCCAAAATCACCCAGCTGGTTTTCATGTGGAATATGTGTGTTTTGTCCATTATTTTTACAATAAAATGAAAAATCTGGTAACAAAAGAATATGGCTTTGCTGCTGAATTGTAGCAGTATTCTGGGAACTGCAATTATTGAGACCTGGCATTCACTAGGTCATTTCAGAGCAATCACCATCTATCAAGGCCCAACATATCTCAGAGAGAATTGTTATGGAGGAAGAATCACTCCATGCACTGCAAGCTCATTGAAGAAAGGTGGAATATAAAGCTAATGGATAACAACCATACCTTTTTACAGTTTAATATGAAAAGTTGACTACCTAAGATTTCAGGGAAGTGATAAACAAAAAAGGATATATGGACTCAGAAAAAAAGTCCCAGAATTCACACATTCCAAGTGCCAGTCGTCTTTTCAAGCTTTCAAGCTCTAAGTGTTTCCCAATCTTATGACTAAATGGAGTGAGCCATTTAGTTTCAATCTGCCATAAGTTTCCCACTTGTGTGCATAAGGAGAAACATCTCTAAAACAAAGTAAGTCCTGTTACATTGCATTCTGTTGCAGAATTCATCATGAAGGAGTTTCCTTTCCTTTCCAAGTCACATTGTTGAAATTAGTTTCCACAACAAAACATTCATCATCATCATCATCATCATCATCATCATTATTAATTATTATCTTTTATTCATTAAATGTGAAATTCAGTCAACTGAATATTTAATAATGCATCGCAAATATCACTGACTGGCTCTGATGGTTGACACCGGTTGCTGCCAGCATCCTAGGTATCAACCAAGTATCTTCTTAAAATGTATGTTGTTCCAAGTAGCACACTTTTTTGCAGTTCTGCTGGTGTTATATCAGGAAGCTACAATTTCTTGATGTATTTTGTAAAATTCTTGGACATGGTGCCAAGTGTCCCATTGACAATGGGTATTCCTGTCACATGTTTCATCCATAAACTGGTAGTTTTGTTGGCCAGGTCGCGGTATTTTGTGATTTTTTTCTATTTTTCTTCAACTGGAATCTCTTGGTACAGAGATATCAATAAACTGAACACTTCCATTTTTTATGACTGTGATATCTGGCATGTTGTGTTCTAAATGACAATTTGTATTATTATTAT
>JAEANM010002854.1:0-23522 GCA_017656035.1 Myanophis thanlyinensis | reverse complement strand
ATGGCTGGCTCAGGAATTCTGGGAGTTGAAGTCCACGAGTCATGAAGGAGCCGTAATTGCCCACCCCTGTCCTAGACTAACCAACATTTTACGAGCTGTTCCTCTGCTCCTGGGATCACGTGATAGAACTCTGGCCACTCGGCTTCTCCGCTCGTGAGAAGTTAATGCTATGAAGAACTGGATAACTTTAAGATGTCTAAACTTCAACTCCCAGAATTCCCTTGCCAGTTGAGGGAGAAAAAAAACAACCCTTAAGTCCGCGGGGAAGAGCCAAGAGGGCTTGTGGGATGCTTGAGAAATCACGGTTGCCAAGGAATGAATGCACCTCGGATCTTGTTCCCTCCGGATTTTTTTCAGAAGAGAACATGGGGCTTTTCCGGTATATGGATCACAGGCGGATGAAAAAGCTGTGGAGGAGTTGAACAGGCAGTTCCTGTTTCCGGCATATGCGAGGAAAGGGTGATTGGAGGTGGGGTGGTGGGGAGGAAAAAAAATAGCAAGGAAAGGTTTTTGTCATGGCGCTGGGGAAGGTGGCGGTGCGGCATTGGTTTCGAAGTTGTTCTTTCCTGGAGACCCGTTTCTTTTGCGAGGCTCCAAGAATAAAATCCGGCTGCAGCCGTCAACTTTCTTCAGGCCATGGAGGAAAAAGGGGAGTCGAGGTATGACTGGGTTATAGGCGCATCCCTTCTTATCCTCTCCTGTGAAGGGTCTATGTTTGTTTCGGGATAGGAGAAAATGATGGTCTTGGTTTGATTGAAAAGCATGGCTCTCTTAAATTTTATTTTTAATTTGCCTTCCTCTTCTCCCCAATATGAATTATTCCTTCATCTTTAACCCTATGAAGATAAGCTAATTAGGCTAATCTATGTTGTTGGTATTTTTGAGAAAAAAATGTATGGCGTTTTGGGAATATCTCTGGAGATTCTCAGTTAGCCAGGTTCATGGTCGTCCCAAAGATGCTTTTTCAAGAGACAACTGGATTTTTTCTTTGAAGACGTTTGAGAACTGAAGAAGCTTATTGGATGAGAAGCAAAAACAACAACAACCAGAAAGTCCAGTTGCTTCTTAAAAAGGCAACTTTGGGCGTTTGCCGAATGTTTGCTTTACTGAAAAAGCAGATCATAAAGAGACATTCTTATTGATGTGGTGCTTCCAAGTTGTTCTTAATGTCTCTGCTTTAGTTTTGTACATATGTTGCTCTTGGATAAATATCTCTTCCCTGAGGAAGAGAGGGAGAAATAATGTGAAATAATGTGTCCAAACAATGTGGAGGTTTCATGGTTTTATTGTTTTATGCCATCAAGTCAGTTTCTACTCCTGGTGACTGCCAGGCTATCCTGCAGTTTTCTTAACAAGATTTCCAGAAGTGATTCCCCATCCTAGGGCTGAGGGAGAAATTAAGAGGGGTTGTAGTCAGACTTGTAGTAAGCTAGTAAATTCAGGTCACATTTTGTCTAGCTTGTGTGTGTGTGTGTGTGTTGTACTTGTACATATGTTCTCCAAGATGAGAGTAATATAAAGTATCAATCCATATTCTAAAATCTCTTAGTGAGAAAACCTTAAACATTTTAAAGTGTGTAATCAGAATGCCTGATTGGTTTTAAATATCTGTTTTTCATGCATGCTAACAGGAGGAAAAGGTACACTGAGGCTTGAGGTTTTTAAGCGTACAATATTTTGCTTCATTGGAAACAAGATACCCTGATAAAATGGTCTAAACCAGGGGTGGGCAAACTTTTTGACTCGCGGGCCACAATGGTTTCTAAAATTTGACAGGAGGGCCGGGCCAGAATAGGATGCAATGCAATGGCGCCATTTTATGAACCCAAAGTAAGAACTGATTTAATCCAGATTTTAATAATTTAGGAAACTAGAAAAATAAATTTTGTAAATAAAACACATAAACACACACTAATAATTTATTTTTCCACACACTGAAATGCCACATCATCATTCAGAAGCACCATAGAGTGAATTTCTGGTTAACTTATATGTCCTCTCCATAAATAAAAATTTTAATCATGTAAACAATGAGGAGATATGGATAAAATACCAAGAACACCCAAGTCAGAGTAATATAAAGGACAAGGCATACTGCATGCTACAAAGGAGCAAGAATATACTGCCTAAACAAAAAAAAAGCAGAGCAACAATCAAAAAAGGAAGAAAACGAAACCCCAAGTTTATATAAACTGCTTAAGTGGCAGATCTTCTTTCTGGAGATCCAAAGGAAGTTTAGCCAAGATGACAGACAGAGGAGGAGGAGGAAAGCACGAGATTATCAGACAGAAAACCTTAAAAACAACCATTCTTCAGAACCAACAGAAAGAAGATGCCAGGCAAAACTCATTGGGTTGTTTTTTTTTAAAGCTCAGGTAAATCCGAGATTTTAACATCTGTTTTAGAAATGAAACACGCGACCAAATTCAGGCTAGCTTGGGAAAAGCCGCATTTGTCAGCAATCTGACTGGAAAGGGATGCGACTGAAGATATTGCTCAGCTTGCACAGCCCTGTAAGTTTCCGCCACAGAAGGAGGTTCAAAGACCCAGAAAACCGCTCCCCGCCCATCAAGATACAAAAGCCGCCTTGGAGGGTGCGTCTGATAGCCTCGACACGTTCCTAACCCGGTGTCTTTCCCCTCCCAGGTCTCCAAGCGAATGCCCTGCCCCGGCGCTAAGCCCTCGGCCTCTCCTCCACTTCCCCAGGTGGCACTTCAGTCGGGATGTATTGATGCCACTCAACCCGCCCCCCCCTTCCCGAGGGTTAGTCTTGGCCCCAAGCTCAAAGCCTTGTCATCGGAGGGTCCCTCCCAACCGACAGTGCCGCAGCGAGCCCCAAATGACCCCCACCTCAATCTCAGCACAGACCTGTGGATCCAGCCATCAGAAGCCCTGGGAGGTGGCAGAGAACGGCGGCAGCCGGGAGGCCACAGGTCTTTGTCCAAACCCCTCCCTCACCAGCCAGAAACACACTGGCGGCCAGCCGTGAGTGTTGCTTTGCGTGCAACGTCATTTCCTGGAAACAAGCCCCACCCCTTCACTGACCTTTTTTTTGGGGGGGGGGGTGAGATCCATCAATCTTCCAGCTAGAATGAAAGGCCTTTGCATCCAGGTAGGGCGGGCGCGATAAGCTCTGCCGTGTAAATGGAATAAGGTGGTTGAGGAAGGTGGGGTGGTTCCACGGGCCGGATTAAAAAGCCCAACGGGCCGGATATGGCCCGCGGGGCGTACTTTACCCATGTCTGGTCTAAACTGAGAATCAAAGGTAGCACTGAATTATTTGAGGGACAGAAATACAGAATTTATCAACAGAATGAGCTAAAGAGTTGTGACCTATAATAGCTTTTAACATTGAAATATGTAAAGTAACATATTACCAAAAAAAAGAAATGATCCTAATTCCAAATTATAAGCCACAATATGCTTTAGCACAGTGCTTGGTACTAATGCTCAAATTCCACCTTTATCCCTTTGTGAACATACTTGCTTAAATAAAAAAAATGGCATCAAATTTGCAAAATAGCTATGTTGACTTTATTAGGTGTTTGAAAAATCCAGAATTTTCAGAAGAGGTTTTATATTCTCAGCATTGTCGTACCTGGGATACAACATTTATCTAGTAATCTCTCGGTCTGCTATGGTTCGTGCTGATGTGAAAGGTAAGAAGAAAAATTCTAAAAATACACAGTTGTCAAATCCAATCCTCCATCTGTAAAATATAATCTGATTTTTTTTATTAGAGGAAGGACTAAGTATAGTTGTTTATAAGAGATACATCTTGTTTTGTTTTGTTGATACAAAGAAAGAAATGTGTTTTGACTATCATAATGCTACTTCTGTTAAAACTGTCTTCTATTTCTGACTTGTAATATTAGTATGTCTATACACAATCACATGAATTATTTTTCTATTAAGAAATCTGCTTCACAGATGGGCAGATTCACTGAATTCTTGCTTTATTATATCTTATATAAGTTGATGGAATCCTGGATCAAGCAGACTATCTCTATGGAAGTGGAGAAACTGAAAAGCTATATCAGTTGCTGAGTGAACACAAGAACAGGTACAATATAATATTTCAACATGCCTAACAGGGTGAGGTTGGCATAAAGCGCATAGCAATTACATAAAATCACTAGATACATGGAAGGGTTGAAATCAGAATTTTAGAATGCATTATAGTGGACCTTTTGAGGCCTTTTACTCTCATTTAATTTTTTTTTTCTTCTAATTGATTTCAGTGGAAAAGAAAACACTCAGAATGAAATAATAACACATCAGTGCATGACACTATAATAATTATGAGCAATAAAACAGTTTGAAGTTCTAAGAAGATCAGTTTTTAAAATGCATTTAGGAGATTGGGAATGTACGGTTCATAAAAACTTTCTCTTTGGGAAAATTTGAATATCTCCAAAGTTTAATTTCTGTAGTTGATTATACTTGTAGAATACTTCTACTTTCACTAGATACAATTTGCTGCAAAATACTCAGTTAAAATTATTACAGTGTCATGCAGTATAAGCTGCCTTTATGTTGTTTTATATAAAGTTCTTCCACAGAACTATTGTGTGGTAGTTAAAAGTATAATAATATATCTTTATATTGATACCTTACTATAATACATCATAATCAATATATCCTATTATTTATGTTAATATGTAGTGAAAATGCACAGGTGTTGTGGCGGCTGGCACGAGCTTTACGAGACCTTGCTCAGCTTAGTCAAACTTCAGCAGAAAAAAAGAAGCAGCTGGCTTATGAAGCCCTTGATTATGCAAAGAAGGCACTTGAGAAAGACAACACTTGTTATAGCGTACACAAGGTCAGATAAACAAATAATTTACATTTTGTAGTGGCTCATTTCTGAGTTTAGAAATTTAAAAGGAAAATTGCAACAGTTCCTTCATATCTTAAATGACAAACTCCTATTCGATTCATTTAATTAGTGTACAGCAATTATAATTTCAAACCAGCCTACCAAATGAATTGAGATGAGAAAGTTCCAGAAACTGTAGCTGCAGTAATATTTCTACTGACTTGATTGCCTTAAAGTAGATACAATATTGAAAATATTGCAGCTAGCGATATGTACCAAAGCATATTTAAAGGCAAAATAGCGCAGAAGTAGTTACATGATCCAAAGTAAGGATTTGGTTGCTTTAAAACATGATGATACATATAACTTAGGTGTCCCTGCATGCTCCGGAGCACTCTTTTGCTTTTAAAACACAAGTGTTGTATAGTGTAAGATAAATCAGAGATGTAATTGAACTAAATCATTGCCAGTTATTTTTGAGTTCAAATTTTAATTTTAAAAGCCTAGAATGGCTTAGACCAGGGGTGTCAAATTCAAGGCCCATGGGCTGGATCAGTCCATGGGGCCACCCTGGAAACAGCAAAGGGCCAGTCTGCGTTGCCTCTGCCAGTGAAAACGGAGCTCCAGAAGGCCACGTGCAGTCCTCCCAGGCTCCGTTTTTGGCTGTGATGGCCTCCTGCAACCCTCTGCCAGCCAAAATGGAGCTCGCATGCAACTTCTCCAAGCTTCGTTTTCTCTGCTAGAACGCTGCAGGAAGCCATTGCGGCCGAAAATGAGTGACTTTGAGCTGGCCACGTCCACCCCAGCCATGCCCCCTGCCTCCCCCCAAAGGTCAAACACAACAACCCTGATGTGAGCCTCAATGAAATCGAGTTTGACATCTCTGCCTTAAACAGTTACAGCTAGTCATGTCTTGTTTGAATATGAACCTGTCTAGACATTAATGTAGAATTTCTTTTAAATGTCTATTTTTTCAGAGCCCTGTCTGAATGTAGGATGTAGGAAAGTGTCTTCTTCACTCTTCCAAAATTATTCTTTCAGGACTTTTATGTAACCTCACCTTGATTTAAAACTTCCTTCAGCTTGCCCTTGTAAGAAATTGTATGCCCTTCGTTTAGTTTTAACTATAGCTCATTTTAGACAGTTAACCACCTAGCATTTCCTGTTGACTGAAGCTTAAAATAACAAATCTTTGTGTAGTATGGCTAGAAATATATTTATTGACAATATGATAATTTAATAACTAAATATTTCATATTGCTAAATAATCTATTTCATTCTTTTTATTAGTGGTATGCAATATGCCTCAGTGATGTGGGAGATTACGAAGGACTAAATAACAAAATCTCCAATTCTTTTGTTCTTAAGGAACATTTTCAGGTATTTAAAAGTGTTAATTTTTATATTAACTTTGTGTCCTCTGCCACGCAAACCTGAACATGAGGGAAGAGCAAATTATGATGAAGAATAAATTAGAAAGTGAAGTGTTTTAAATTGTTGAATTATGTATGAATCATTGAACTCTCATTTACATTTTTGTGAGAAAAATATTACTAAATATTTAACATTTTTGAAGCCTGCATTGGAGATGTTTAAGTATTAAGGAACCAAAGAAGGATAATTTGTTGTTTCTGAAAAGTCATGGTCAGCATGAGTTTAGAATGATAGTCCTTCGTGTTTCAGAAGTCTTGCCATTCTTTTTTCAGAGGTGGTAAATTTATGTTTGCTAGAACACAATTCTACTTCCAGGAACTTGAAGACTTCTGTACTCTACCATGTTGGATTTTGCATTTTTATCCTTTTCAGTGTAGTTAATAAACTTATTTATTTAAGGGGGTGTTGAAATAACAAACATAAAAAGCAGTTTACATTTTTCAGTGTCATCATATGAAGTAGGAAATTAACATTTATTTAATTAACTTCTAAAATACAGAGCAGAAAAGGCAAACTAGCTCATCTCAATTTATTTCAGTTTATTTGGCCAATTTTTCCTTCTTTAATCCATGCTTTAAATGTTCATGTATGGCTCGCATTGAAGTTCACTATAGCACAGCCATATTACACATTTTAAGAATTCACTATTTCTAATAAATAGGTACAAAAGGGAACAGTTTTTATTTTCATCCTGAAGGTGATTTTGGTGTTCCAGTGGTATCAAATATAATAAACCACATTCTCTTAAAAGATGTACTTCAGAGAATATACAAATCACCCTGAAATACTTGAATTATGTTGTTGAAGGGTCAGATATAAATCCTAGAGAGCAACTGTTGAATGTTGTACATCCCTGATTATAATTTCTTCCTTGTTTCCTTTTACTTTCAACTACATCCTTCAGGATATTTGTGTTTTCAAATATAGTTTTGTGAATTTGAACAGAGAAAGTTGGCTAACTTAATGTTAGCTTTTGACCATCAGATGTAAATTGATCTATATAAGCCACAGATATGTGGACTAAATATTAAGGATATTTCTTCCTAAACCATATGAAATTCATTACTTTTTTCAGACAAAAATATGCAATAATGTATTTTCATTGTTGCTAGGGGTTAGGTAAATGGAGTTATGCAGTAAATATTAAGCAATGATAAATGCTTTTGCTTTTTTTTTTAACAGAAAGCAATCGATCTGAATCCAAAGGATGCTACTTCACTTCATCTTATGGGCATTTGGTAAGACGATCTAAACAAAATTATATTTGAAATGCCAATATTTTTGCCTCATATGGAATGTGAAGTAATTGCACAATGTTTTTTTGTATTTAGCAATAAGTTTCTGAACAAATGAACTACCCTATCAGCATTGTCTTATATAACATTATATATAATTTCAGCAATATGTCTCCATTAGTTGTGCTTTAAAAACAGTGTATTTGCAATTGATCTAGAACCTCTTATCTTTCTAATTAAGCACCAAACTTGCCGCTCCCCATTCTACTCTGTTAAGCATATTAATTTCATTTTAGAGATTTCTGAGTTTCTCAGTCATTATTTAGAAGATATGTCAAGGAGAAATTTATTTTTTGTATAACTGAAAAATCCTGTGCACTTCAGGTACTTTTCCCTAGTCTTGCATTTGTTCTCAAAGCATTCTTAGTAAGCAGATCTTTATTTATTCAATTTCTATATCTCAATTCAGCCGACTCCCGGAGGCTAATTATATCAAAATAATTAAAACCATAAAAACAAAAATAATTACGAATTGTGTATTTGTTCCTCTTTGGCATTTTTCTTCAGCAATTCTTGAATGCTTTGGTGAGTCTTATCCTAATCTCACCCAGCATCCCATAAATCTTAATTAACTCTTCAATCCATCTACCAGCCACTTTTAATCTGGACAGAATAATGATTCTGTCTTCAACAATTATTCAAATGGCTAGTTTGTTTTAGCTGCTGTTGTATGTTAACTGTCAGCCTGATTTTTCATTGATCAGTTTCTTCTCTCTAATCTTGACACTTGTCCTGGAAGTTTCTGACACTTTATGCCACCTTCTTTATGCCACCCAGAGGAAGCTGCCCTTCCTCCTCCATTGAGAAGCTGAACTAAGTCCTATTCTTATAACCTACCAACCAAGCATAGCATAGACCCAGAAGAGAATGTGTTTGGCTTATTCTCCCTACTCAAAATCACTTCAGAGTAAATATTTATATATTTATCTGACTGGTTAAGTCATAATATGTTTGGGAATCAAAAACTAGTTTTTGTACAGAAAAAACTAGCCACTGAGGCCTTTCTACACTTGTGGCATTTAACTTATAGTCTTCTTTGGATGTTTTTTGGCAGTGATTTGGAAGTATAATAATCAGTCAGGCATGCATCTTTCTAGAGTTGGGTTAAAGTTAGACTTCACTGGCCTTCTCTATGTGACTTTAAATATTGTGATCTTAGGAGACATACTTAATAAATACATTTTCCGTATGTTATAGGTGTTATACATTTGCTGATATGCCATGGTATCAAAGGAACGTAGCTGCTATTTTATTCTCAACACCACCCAGCTCTACCTATGAAGAAGTATGTGTCCCATTAGTATTTTCTATAGCTTTTTGTGGTGTATTGTCCATTAAAACATTGAAAAAAAGGAGATCAAAAGGTCAGTCTATGAGGCTATAGTGTCAGGCAATATATTTTTGGATAAAACTTGAGATTCTGATAAATGATTAATTACTTATTGATATTATCAATAATATACCACCTATTTCATAAAATATATACGATTAATTACATTTGTAAATAAATATATCTTCTTGAATATAAACTATAAAATATATAGCATTCCCTTTTGTGTTTTCCCTTAGAAAACACAAGTTACATTGCAGTTATTGAAGTATTTTAATTTTTACTGGCAGGATTTGGATTACTTTAATAGTATTCTTCTAATCTTAATGCTAATGTCTTCTAGGCATTACAGTACTTTCAAAAGGCTGAAAATGGTAAGTTATGTAAGAAAGCATACTGCATGACAACTTAATTTTGAAATCAAAATTAAAATGTTTTAGACACTATATGAAAGTGTAAATTATTTATAACTGAGTTCTCCAATGTTTCCAGCTTTGGGGTGGGAGGAGGGGATGGTTCGCACAAGTGGTTGACAAGAATGCATGAATGCAACTCCATTTCCACGAGCAGCATGCACACGCACCTGCCGCACTCACAAATGGAGCACACTCAGGCGAGGATGGCATGATGCCCTCGCTAGCCATTTCCATGGCCTAGTTACAAACTCTTCATAGCCCACTAGTGGCTCCCAGCACACAGGTTGGGGACCCCTCATTTATAGTATACAAAACAAGGATATAGATAAAGTTCTTAAAATTCCCTTCAGATGTATCTAATGATATATCTACTGCGGTATCAATGTAGAATGAAAAAAGTAGCATCTCTAATTAGAAAAATACCCAAATTATAAATTAGAAAATCCATATTGTTTCAGTACTGAATATGCAACCTTTTAATTACAGTATTTAATATTCTTTCAATAGGGATGCTAAAGGAATTGTATGTTAAAACTGTCTTGAGCACATGTTATGAGTATGTTAGATCAGACATTTCTTTATTAAAATGTTTCTATTGATCATGAGATTAAAATTAACATTGTGTTTCTCTGAAGAGGAATGTGAAATATTTTAGTCATAAACAAACTTGCATCAGAATTTGCATTATAAAAATGTATATTGAAGTGATTTTAATATTGAGGAATAGAAGCAAAGTAATTTCCCTCTTAAATTTAATATACTGTATTTTTTGGACTATAAGACACACTCCCCCTCCCCCCCAAAAAAAAAGTGGGTGGAAATTTCTGTGCATCTTATAGATTGAATACGGGCCTGTTTTTGGCCTCCCAAACCCTCTGTGTGTCCCGTTTTCGCCCTCTCCAGCCCCCAGAGGCAGGCCAAAAATGGGACGCGTGGAGGGTTCGGGATGCTAAAAGTGGGCCTGTTTTTGCCCTACAAAGTGGTTCTGGGAGCCAGGGAGGGCAAAAACGGGACTCATAGAGGGCAAAAACTATTTTTTTCTTGTTTTCCTCCTCTAAATTTAGGTGCATCTTATAGTTGAAAAATATGGTAAATCATAAATAGATATAAATCATATATAATACAGAATATTGACCTAATGAAATAAAAATATTACAGTGCAGATAGACCCAAATATCCTTTACCACTCAGCAAAATTTACCACATTCTCTTCTATATATGTACTGAGATTATGCTTTTTAAAATATTATAAATTAAAAACCAGAAGTTTTTTGTTTTTATTTCTATGTAGTTGAACCAAATTTCTATAGTAAAAACTTGCTGTTCTTGGGAAAAACATACATGAAATTAAATAATAAAAAGATGGCCCTTCTCTGGCTAACAAAAGCTAGAGATCGACTACCACATACAGAGGAAGATAAGCAGGTAAGTTACTTTCACAGCCAGATATGTATATAGATATATAAATCTCAGTATATATGTAAAATCTCAGGTGAAGGTAGTAGCAAATCATTTTGGTATTGTTCCCAAGAAAGCAGCATGGATGTATCGATGAACTCATTAAGAGCTGAGCTTGTCTTGAAAAAGACCTTTTACTTTACTTTGTCATATAATAAATTTCTGGTCCACTAATTCATAGTTCTTACTTACAAACAGAGCAGAAGCAGAAAAACCTGAAATATATTAGAAAGACACCCTATATTTGTTGATAAGCAAAAGTAGCTGAAAACTACGATGAAGAGAATCAGAATAACACCCTGGTTTCTGTGTATGTAAAGCACTGCACCGAGATTGAAGATACTATGTGTATTTAATTGTTTTTATACTTTTGTATATATTAAAGACATTCTATTAATTTGTAACTTATGAATGAATGGTATTTTAAAAAAATTCTGACTGCTACAGTTTTCAGAGAATAAAATCATCCCTTTTTTTCCAAGATAAACATTTTTCAGCACACTTATATTTTAACTCTCTGCAGAGAATGATGAGGTCCTCAATTTTCCATATGTTTATCCTGAGCATGGTAGCCGTGGACGTCATTGTTGCTGCTAGCAATTATTACAAGGGAGAAACTTTCAAGAGCCAATATGATGAGTTCTACCTTGCAGAGGTGAGTCTTCCTTTCATTATTGATTTTTTTTCATACTTCCTATCAAAAGCTCATCCCTATTATCATTCATTGCAGTTAATGATCAGTCCATAATAGTCTAACATCATAGACATAAGACTAATACTAGCTGTATAATTAATTAGATAAACATGGCAGTCAAACTGCACAGACTTAAATTGAAAAAGAGCATCCTGGGAAGAGAGAAGGCAGGAAAAAGGAATTTCATCTGTAGGCCTTTCTGTAATTTGTACTTTGTAACTGACACGGTGGCTTAGTGGCTAAGATGCTGAGCTTGTCAATCAGAAAGTTTGGCGGTTCAAATCCCTAGTGCCACATAACAGAATGAGCTCCCATTACTTGCTCCAGCTTTTTCCAACCTAGCAGTTCAAAAGCATGTAAAAAATGCAAATAGAAAAATAGGGACCACCTTGGTGGGAAGGTAACAGCACTCCGTGCGCCTTTCTCAAAACACTGAAGACCTAATAGTTGGAGCCATCCAAATCTTTGGGGGATTACTGTTCTATAGGGCAGGTGCTGCCATTGACAGGGAACAACTGTGGAATCCAAAAAGATACCATTGTTTAGTAGAAAGAACCCAAAGCATGCCCTTGTACTAGGTCTAGTGGGACAAGCAAAAACAATGAGAGAAGTGGTCCCACAGGTAGCCTGACCTTATGCCATGAAGGACTTTATAGTAATCACCAGCAAACTGAATTAGACCAGAAAGCCTATTGGGAGCTACCACAGCTTGCAAAGTAGCGGTATTATATGGGCATCATGTGAAATGCTGCCACATTTTCCAAGAGTTCTTAAAGGGAAACTCCATGTAGAATACATAATAATAATCCAAATGGGAAATGGGAAAACCAGTTGCATCCCACCACTAGATACCTCCTAGCCATAATATCTGAATCACCTTGAATCACCATAATATCTGCTTGAGAAGAAAAATCAAGTTTTTAAACCATTTGATGCTTAAAAAAAATTCATCTGACCGTATACAGTAAAATGCTTATAAACTGATATACATAATCTAATATACATAGTGAAGAGCAACAAAATGTACAAAGAACGGTTACAGGTATTGGATACATCTCATCTAATGAAAATATGATTAAGGGTGACAGGAGAGCACTAATATTTGATTAAAGGTGTGAGGGGGCGGTCAAGCTATTTTCTAAACACCAATAGGCAAGACAACAATAGCTGGAAACTAAACAAGGAGAGAAGCAACCTTCACTAAGGAGAAATTGGTGAGCACAATTAACCAATGGAATAACTTGCCTTCAGATGTTGTGGGTACTTCATCACTGGAGGCTTTTAAAAAAGAGACTGGGCACCCATTTATCTGAAATGATAGAAGGTCTCCTGTTTAAACAAGGGAAGACCTCCGAGGTCTCTTCCAACTCTATTATTCTATGTTCTATGAAACAAGTCGTTGACCAAGATAAGACTGATTTAATAGGATTTAAATGATGATGATAAAATTTAAATGATAAAATAGGATTTAAAAGATGGGGTTGCGGTGATTGTTTTAAGTTACACCTTTTAACTTTATATGCAACCATAAAGCTTTTTAATGGATACTGATTTGATTATTTGCCATCAAGTTATTTTTGACTCCTAATGACCACATAGATAGATGTTCTCCATGATGATCTATCCCTAACCTTTCAAGTTTTGTGTTAATCAGCACTGTAACTGAGCCTATCCACCTTGCTGATAGTCATCCTTTCCTTCTGTGTTTTCCAACATTAGAGCTTTCTCCTGGTTTTTGCATAATGTATCTAAAATAGGATAATTTAAGCTTGGTCATTTGTGTCTTGACTGAGAACTTTGGATTGATTTGTTGGATAATCTATCAATTTGTTTTCTGAACTGTTCACAGTATTCTCATAAAGTATTCTCAACGGACAGCTAGGCATGAATGTTTTCAGGAATAAGGGATACACTCTCTTGCAACTACTCAACCTTGAATAAGTGAATACATCCAGTGGTGGTATTCAGCCTAGATGCATCTAGTGAACTGGTAGTGGCAATGAGCATTTGGCCCTGCCACTCACCCTGCCCTAGCCTGTCCCATATCCCCTTAGTTTTTTTTCTTTCTTGCTCATCTGAATCATGTGGCACAGCTGTTTCATGTGCCTCTGCAGCCTACCTACTCACAGGGGCTGCCTCTGGTGAGCATAATTGTTGTATTTTTGAAGCCATGCGGCAGTGTGGATGGTGCACACACATGTGAACCAGTAGTAAAACCAGTTGCATCCCACCACTGGATACCTCCTAGCCAGTTTATACAGCTTTCTGCAATGCAAAGCACAGTCTTCCGGGCTGCAGATATTTCTTTTTCCTTGTTTCAGATATTTGATCTGAATCTGAGGCCCTTTTCTTGGGAAAGTTAGTATGCCCATGAGCCCAAAATTTCTCATGCTACATCATTACTGATATATAGTAATTCTCAGAAATCCACTTAGGCTCTTTTTGTCCTTTTTTGTTCTCACAGGTGGCCTTTACAGTCCTATTTGATCTGGAAGCTCTCCTAAAGATCTGGTGCCTGGGATTTACTGGATACATCAGTTCATCTCTTCATAAATTTGAACTGCTGTTGGTTATTGGAACTACTCTTCACATTTATCCAGTCCTCTACCATTCACAGTTTACATACTTTCAGGTAGAGTGCAAATTTCCAGTTCAGTATTCCAGAGGAAAAATATGATTTGAAATCATTCCGAAAAGTGTCTTAAATATTATTGATGTTTATTAATTTATTTTGTGGCTTTATTATTTTCATTTTCAGCATGATGCTCACCTATCAAGTACCTGTTGAGTAGATATTACTTTTGGATTATTGTATTTGTTATGGCAATGCACTTTTTTATAATTGAATACAAAGCATTGTAAAATTTATATGCCACCTTTCAATTTCACTTAAAAGATTTTCAACTTCAACCATAGCTTTTCAGGTAGCTAAGCTCTCCAAATATCGATGTGCTAAAATGCAAAAATATAATCTAACCTAATAGCCAATAATTGAAATCATTAAATAAAATTTCTTTTTCTGTTCCTTTTGAGCTTCTGAAATATTCCATTCTTCTTCCATTGCCTGCATCGCTTGTTCCATCCAGGTTTTGTACTCATCCAGATTTCATATTCTTCTTCCCAAGCTTTAACTTTAACTTTTTTTTAACTTTTATTAAATTTATATACCACCCCTTCTCCCAAGGGACTCGGGGTGGTTCACAGCAATTAAAAAACATACAAAAATAACAAATTAAAAAACCAATTAAAATAATTATTATATATTTATTATATAATATTATAAAAATATTATAAGCTGACAATTAAAATTTATTTAAAATTTAAAAACCCACAATTAAATGAATTAAATTTAAAATATAAAATTCCCAAATTTAAAATTTAGCCCTACGAGGTGTCAGGCCAGGCCGGCTAGCTGGAAGAGATGGAAGCTGATACAAGGTGCTTCCCAGAAAGGATTTCTGTAACTGGTTCCTGAATGGGAGCTGCTGACCTGAGTGCTCAGAGTCCATGAAGTTCCTCCTGGTGGAGACGAACTCTGACCCCAAACTTAGGTCAAAGGGGCAGCTGTTTCTTCTCATGGAGCTAAGTTCTGTCAGGAGGCATGGCCTGGCTCATGCTCTCTGGGTTATTGGATGGATGGTTTGGATGGATTACCCACCACACTTTGAACTCTCCTGTCAGCTGAAGACTATCAACCCAGAAGCAGGCCGGAATCTCTTTCCTAACACTTGATGATCCCTAACTAGCGTCATCACTGGTTAAAGGGTTTGTTGTTTTGTCCCGGTGTTTCTGGGAATATCAATCATTATGTTCAGTTCCACTCGGCCATTTTTTTCCCTTACACCATTTGATGTCAGTGGCAGGGTCCATTTTGTTCATCTAGCTCATTTCTCTGGATATGGACTTCACTGTTGTGAAAGGACCAGAAGCAGTCCCAGATGACCCCACATGTGTAGCACTCACTTCTGAAGGACCTGATGATGATCGGTTCTTTCGGTCCATCATCTCAAATGACCAGCCTGTCTTGTGGGATTTGTGAAGCTTTAATTAAGATAATAGCCCTATCTTGCTGATTTCCTTCTGATGTGCCCTCTGCAGACTCTGAGGCTCATCTCTCTACCCAGGGGTGATGAAGCAAGAAACCACAACTGGATCAGAAATATAATCAACTTCTGAACTTCCCTGCTGGTTTAGGATCTTCACCTCTCTTACAGCAGCTGGAAAGCCCTCTCCAGCTGGGGACACTGCAATAGTTCTCCCTCCTTTTTCCTCTGAGTTGTTGTGTCCAGCATATCTACTGTCCTGTACTTTGATTCCATTATCTTTGCTGGAGACTACATCTCCCATAAGCCACTGTAGGATCTTCCTCCTGTTCAGAGTTTAATGGATCAGGTTCCAGCCACAGCGTGACAGATTTGGGGGGGGGGGTATCTCTAGAAGAAAGAATTTTACATATTTTCAACTCCGATATGGTATTGAGTTTTCTATATAATAATCAGGCTTTTATTTATTATATGATAAAGACCCTTACTTTTGGATCCTTTAATTGATTCATCACAGAAATTCTGATGATCAGTTAGATCCTCAGGTTTTAATAGATATTCTGATTGAGACATAGATTTTTAAATAATTTATAATCCATTCAGTATTTTAAGCTTCACCACACAACCTTTAAAGGCATAATAGTTAAAATGACTGTTTAAGATTTGAAGATCAAAAACTTTTCATAAATCAGTGGCTGAAAGTGCTGTATTCTCAAACCAGTCAAAATATAGATCTTATGACACCACAAAATGAACAAAGCATAACTTTTAATACTTGCTTCACAGTCATCTTTATTAAATTATCTGTGTAAAGTTGCATAGGATTTTTAGGCAAAGTATCTGTGTGTTGACAATTTTAAGTTCCTTTCTGCAGTCTAGGCTTCCTAGCCTCAAATGATAGATGAAGGACTTTGAAAAATGTATTGCCTTTGCTACATGAATTATCTCTTCTGTCCATTGTGGCCAACATTCATTTCCCAAAAGCCCACAAATAGATTTTAAACTGTAATTACACACGGACACACATGGACACACATACACACACACATATATAGCCATAAATCTTCCCTGCAAATGCAAATGAAGATCCAAGCTTGCCCTTGATGGATGACTGTTAGATCTAGCTTTGATTAAAATTTTAACATTTTAATTATAGAAAATTGAAGTCTTATTGGAAAGAGATAATTTTAAAGATGAACAGGAGAGCCAAATTAATTCAGTGGACAGGCTATCCAGTAGCCTATGGATATTCAAAAGCCTATGGATGCTAGAAGAACAGGGGGAATGAAAATATAAATACATCAGAAATAATTACAGAGAGTCTTCAACTTACAAATAGTTGTTTTAGTGGCCAGTCAAATTTATGATGGTGCTGAAAAAAATGACTTATGAACAGGCTTCATGCTTAGCAAATATTGCAGGGCTCCACAGTCACATGATTGCGGTCTGGTTGCTTGGCAACCGGCATTTA
Source organism: Myanophis thanlyinensis (assembly GCA_017656035.1). NCBI lineage: Eukaryota > Metazoa > Chordata > Lepidosauria > Squamata > Homalopsidae > Myanophis > Myanophis thanlyinensis. Next base: position 6,562 of record JAEANM010002854.1, on the reverse strand, counting down.
TTTACAATGGAACAACTGTCCTTGGGTCACGTGATTGCCATTTTTCCAGATGACTTCTGACAAGAAAAAAATCAGTGGGTGAAGCCACTTAACAACCACAATGATTTGTTTAATGACCCTGGCAAAAAAGGTACAGTAAAATCAGGCACAGTCATGTGTGACTCACTTAATGACCATATCATTTAGCAATGGAAGTTCCAGTTGATTGTGATCCTAAGTTGAGAACTGCCTGTATTTCAGCCAAAATCACAAAATAAAGTAGTTACAACTGTTTCTCTTAACAAGGATCATCAATAATGTTAGGATGATCCTTCCTAATAAAATAAAACTTACGGGACCGCCTGTTGCCACCATCAACCTCCAACTGACCGGTGCGCTCCCACAGGGCAGGCCTCCTCGGGGTTCCACCGTCGGGCTGATGTCGCCTGACAGCCCCGAGGATTCGAGCCTTCTCTGTGGCTGCGCCCTCCTTATGGAACAAACTCCCCCCTGAGATTCAGACCATTACTGACCTCCAAGCTTTCCGATGTGTGTTGAAAACCCATCTTTTCCAGCTAGCCGGCCTGGCCTGATACCTCAGGATTATTTTAATTTGTTAAATTAGTTGTAATTTTAAAATTTTAAATTCAATTCATTTTATTGCTGATTTTAATACTAAACTTATTTGATTTTAAATTGTCAGCTTTATATAATCATTTTAATTGTTTTTTAGATTATTATCTATGTATGTTTTTTTTTATCTGCTGTACACCGCCCTGAGTCCCTTGGGAGAGGGGGCGGTATATAAATTTTGAAATTAAATTAATTAAATTATTAAAATGTGTGTGTGTGTCTACACACACATACATATACATACATACATACCACAAAAACAAAACAAACAATTTTTTTCTATATAATGTGCTATAAATTGAAGGAGCCAATCATCTCACATTGCTGATGGAAATATAAGTGTGTAGCTTTTCTCAGCTATACAAACACTCTTATACACTTACATTTATATATAATCTTATATATGGAATAAGAAACATACTGTTTGAAGTCTGTCCTGTTTCTTTCTTGATGAAAACAAATCGGCTTCTATGCTGGTTTCTGGAAAGATTAATTGGACACTTAAATGTCAATTAAGGTAATGTAGGTATGGGTGGAAGCATCCACAATAAAACATTTAGTAGAACACTAGTCAAGCATGAAACAAGTAACTTGTTTTTAACATTTAAAGAAAAACTGGATAGTTTCATCTGTTCTGATTAAAATATACACACAGATATTGATTAATTGAGGGAATGACTGATTAAAAGTCAATTAGCTTAGGAGGCATGATACTTAGTGTGACACGGAGACACTATTTGCAGGGTGCAGATTATCCCTTATATACCTCACTTTCTCAGAGCATCATCCCTTTGGAGAGGGTTGGGAAAGCCTAATAGCATGAACAGAGTATCCCTTCCCCAAGCATCAAAGTGGCCACAGTCTTTGGAAGCGTCATAAAATTGTTTTGAAGTCTACTTGTCATGCCCAAGAATTCCAGTGAAGTGAAACAGCAAAGCAGACAACAACATGTACAGAGTGCCAAGGCAGTTTCAAATCAGTTGAGAAGACCTTTCAAGGGGCAGAGTTTTTTAAATGCTTTGCACTTCTTTTGAATGTTTTGCACATCCCTAACACTGTAATAATCATTCCATCTACTGTATATTTTTCAAGCTGTATGCCATGGGTATTACTAGAAAAAGAACCAATTTGTTTGATTTGTCAACCTGCAGCTACATCAATAAAAAAAAAAGGTTTCCTTTCTCTCTGCAGGTACTTAGAGTTGTTCGACTTATCAAAATTTCTCCTGCCCTGGAAGATTTTGTATACAAGATTTTTGGACCTGGAAAAAAGCTTGGAAGTTTAGTCGTATTTACTGCCAGTCTATTAATTGTAATGTCAGCCATTAGTTTGCAAATGTTCTGTTTTGTGGAGGAACTAGACAGATTTACCACATTTCCAAGGGTAAGTTAAAAATTCCATTGCAACCTCTCAGATTATGACTGTTTAGAAATGGCTTTATACTTTAATCCTTTTGATGCCAGTTCCTAGTGAGAAAAGATTTTGTTGCAAGATCATTCTGCCTGAATTGTTCATTTCAACAGTAACCATCCACTGTTACACGAAAAGAGCTGAGAACCCACTGTAATACCCAGCAAGCTAAACAACTGGAAAGAAGGTGTCTAGATGAACAACTCAGGCAGAAGGAGTATCCACAAACATTTATTACAAGATGCCTGAGCAATACATAAAAGAGAGAAAGGAAGGAAGAGGTAAAAGACCAACTATATGGCACACCCTTGCATACATCAAAAACATATTAGAAGCAATAGAACGTAGCTTTCAAGATCTGCAAGTGGGCATCACACACCGCCCAGAGGCTACCATGTGAGGACAAATCATGCACTGCATGATGGAGATACTTCTAATGTAATCCAGCGGATCCCCTGCATGGATTGCCCCTGTGATTATGCAGGACAGATGAGGAGGAAGCTAACTACTAGACTGCTAAAACACATGCAAACAGTCAGATGAGGGGACCCGAACTTATCGGTAGCCTCGCATTTCAATAAACAAGGACATACGTTCAATTTTTCAGCTACTAAGATTGATGGCCATGCAGGTACAAAAACAGCCAGGGAAATGATTGAAGCCTGGGAAACGGGTTCCCTTGTCAGTCAGCAGGAGTGCTGGTTTACCACTGATCAGATGCTTAGAAGCTGTGGGCTTGGCAACACAAGGAAACAACAGCCAATCATTAGTCATCAATACATTAATCAGCCAATAGGAAGGTACCACGTAAATATGACTGACAGAATAGCCAAAAGTACATATTCCAGTAAAGAATAATTCCCCGAAGATGAGCTCCATCACAAATCTGAAAGCTCGGAAGAATAAATGTCTGGTCCCAGTGACCGATTCAGATTTGATCTTGCAACATTATCCTGGCACACACATATTTGCCTTTATTCATAAGGTAGTAACAAATCACTATAGCTTTTCTGTCACCCAGATAGGTTTTACATTTGGTTTACCATTTGTAATGTTTTACATTCCTAGAGTGATGGGGTGTGAAAATGGCATAGCTAAACATTGCCTAAACATCACGCACACGAAACAGGTAGCAAAACCAGTTGGATTGCACCACTGGTGCTCTGAGCATCATATGTTCCTCATACCCATAATAGAATACCTATGCTGCACATAATTGATTTTCCTCTTTAGATCTGTGATTTCTTAATCTGCTAGCCTAAATTTATGTAAATTAAAGGTACAAATAATGTAATAGTGTTAGTGAGCCAAATTCAGCTTCCTATTATTGCTGTTTCTAAGTTCTACACTGCTGATTAGGTCAATTAAATTGAAATAAATAAAAGCATGTGGTAGGTATATGTAAGAATTAATAGTATCATTCCTAGAATTCTTTTCCAGTTTAAAAACTAAAATATTGGTATAATTGAACTGCTCTGGGAAAATGATCACTTCTAGACTGAAAAGTACAATTTTCAACTAATTCTGTACTTTTATTAAACTAAAATCAATATATATGTCAAATTGCTAGGTAAATATAGTTAGAAAGAAAGGTCTTATCTGAAGAAACTTCTAAATGAAAATTTCAAAATAATTAACTAAAAATACAGACTTTTTCCCCTAAAGATATAAACCATATGAATACAATTTTGTCATTGCAGAATTGTCCCTAATCTTGATATATCGATTGGGATAGATCTTATTTTATTTTATTTTATTTTATTTTATTCAAAATCCAAAAGACAAGAATTGAACAGAAACAAAACAAAAACATTGAAAAATGTGAATTTAAAAAAACACAAACAAAAATATATATTATCTCTCTTCGCTGAGCAGTGAAAAATCTATTGCAAGAATACTAGCTTCTTCTCTTGAAAATCAAGTCCAGAAATTATAAGATTGTACATCTATTTGCAACCCAGTTGACCTGTCGTACATTACATATGTGAAAGGTAAAATAATTAACTTTTGAGGCTAACATTATAGGTCACAAACTCCTAGTGATTAGAATTGCCTACTTACTTTTAAGTCTCTTACTTTTTAATGTCTCTTTTAGCTTGGAAAATTGTCACATGGGAATTTTTTTTCCTTACTTATATTTCAGCGGAAGATTAGCAAATGTGCTGGAGTATAGTTTTTGTTTGCTTTTTAATCTCATTTACACCCCCTTTTGCAGAATAAGGATTACATTTAAACAATCTAATGCATAGAAAATTAACATAACAATGAGGTGTGGCAGAACTTTGCATTTTTTAACAGCAGCATACTAAAACAAAGTATGATAACAATTCAGAAATGACATATCCCATCATTACTTTAAAATGGCAGTGTTTTGTTAATATCCTCCAGGCTATCACTTTATTGTAATGCCACTACTGTATCATTATGCCTTCTGCCTTTCTCTACTTTTCCAAAAAGTTGCTGGGAATGCTTTTATGGTTGATTTTTAATGCAGCCATTTATTTTATTTTATTTTATTTAAAAAAACACTTTTTGTTATCCTACTTTGTACAGTTAAAGTGACTATAACAGAGAAATGTATGTGTTTCAAAAGAAATATAGAGCTAGATTCTAGGTGAATGAAGAGGAATCCTTCTGATTTATGTTCCATAAATGTGAGAATAGAACTCAGGTTCACACTGAAAATTATTTTCCAGATTTTTCTTTGAGTTCAGTTCTGGGCTTGGCTCAGAGTAGCATCCTCCTTGTTTAATAGATTATAGCAGTGCTTTTCAACCTGGACAACTTTAAGATGTATGGACTTCAACTCCCAGAATTTCCCAGCCAACATGGAGAATTTGGCTGGCTGGAGAATTTGGCAAGTTGAAGTCTACACATCTTGAAATTTCCCAGGTTGAAAAACACAGGAATGCAGAGATAGAAAATTGCCCCCTAGAATCTCCTGGAATGGGTAGCCGTGTTAAATCAAATAATGAAAGTTCTTGTGGGTCTTGACATATCAAATCAATGACAGCAGAAGACTTTGCATATTCAAACACTCATTATGGACAAATGTTTTGGGTTCCTAGGTAAAAGGGAAGAGGAAGACGGACATTTTAGCTGGGCACACTACCATTCCCCTCTAAGTAAAAGCAAACTTAAAATGGTCAGCATGTTCTGACATGGCATCCTTGGCTCTAGATGCCAGAAGGCTTAGCAGAAAGAACAATTGATTATCACAACCATTAATGTTGCCGAAGCACAAGCCCTGTAGGAACATTATATGTTTTTAAGAAAAGAAGAGAAAAGGCAGACCACTTTTATTTCCTAATGCCTCTAAATTCCATGCTTTCACATGGTATCTTGACAAACACGACATAAATAGAAGCTTATGGTTGTCATGGCTACCATCTACAAGCATTCTCTAGCCCATTTTTCTCAGATTGCAAGGTCTCTTATATTTTGCTTTCAGGTGAATGGGGGCTTTTAAGATCCAATTTTGTAATGGGTAGCATTTCTTCTTTTCCTTTTTCCTTGTTTTTTAATTGTTGAAATTATGGTTGAACTAAAAATGTGAAACATGCCTTGCATTTTTAAACCGTCTTAAAAACTTAGTATTTTTGTGCATTGTGCTTTTTTGTTGAGGATTTTTTTTATGGGGCATAGTTACTTCAGGAAATGGAGTTTAATATTCTGATTATTATCATGCTCAAATTAAAGATGTGAAACCTCCCCTAAAAGTGGGGGAGGAAACCCTTTTAAAAAGATATTTTTTCTCTGATTTTTTTCTAGGCATTTTTTTAGAAAATGGAAATAATATCTTGAAAAAGAGCCATTTTAATATCCTAGCTTTAAACATGAAATGGTTAAAATATATGAAATAAAGATGTGAAATATATACCAAATATAAAAATAGACCATAGAGATAAATAAATTCGTCTCAAGATTGGCAAATATCCATTCTTCAAATATTTATAATTCATGAAAATTATCAAATGTTATAAAAATGCAGGATCCAAGATTAAAACTTATGATAGTGCTTTAGATTCAAAAAATGAGACTGACTAGACTGGTCTACAAATTTTGGGAAATTTTACCTCTGAGGTAAAATGTGTTAATTTTTACATATTTTGATTAGATGAATTAGAAAACTGGTGATAAGGGTGCTGGTTGGCTAAAGTTTTCAAGATATTTCACAATAAAGATTTATACACAGGTAAGTATATTTGCCTACAGGGCAGGGAAGCATCTAATGATAATGATGCCACGTAACTTCTCGACAAAGTACGGTAGAACAATGACAATGGTACCACATGGAAGTGTATAAATTTATCTTCACTTTGAGAACAGCAAGGCAGATGTCTATGAAAAACAGGTGGAAAATTTGTTTAAATCCTATAAAGCACTTGTACAAACATGTCACTGGAAATTCACTTCTTACAATCACATTTAGACTATTTCCCTTTGAACTATGGGGCAATGGCAACATAACAAGAAGAATATTCAGGACTATAAGATCCCAGGCAACGTACCACAAGAATATCAGGACTATAAGATCCAT
>JAEANM010002853.1:0-16029 GCA_017656035.1 Myanophis thanlyinensis | reverse complement strand
CACACACACACACACACACAAATATGTGAGGGAATTCATACCAAATAAGTGTCATAGGCCAAGATTCAGGTTCAGATAAGAGAGGCAGAAGATTTGGCTGAAATCCAGTTGAAGAGAAAATACTGTACCCTAATAACTAGAGAATTGACTAAATTTGTGAAGATAAGGGATCAACACATTTCCCAAATCTGGGCACTCCACTTCTATTAAGGATTTGAATGTCTAAAATCTAGAACTGAAATATCAAAAATCCTTTAAGTTTTCTTAGAGAACAAATCTGGAAAGCATTGGATTGTGAAAGGCTGATCTCCTGAAAGGCCTTGAAAAACCCTGGTGGTTAACACTTCCCGCCACCTGATGTTTGATCCTTACAGGCTCAAGATTGACTCAGTTTTCTATCCTTCAACATCAGTAAAATAAGGACCCAGATCATTGGAGGCAATATGCTGACTTTGTAAATTGCTCAGACAGCGGTATAAAGCATTATGGAACGGTTTGTAAGTCTATTTCTATTGCTATCCAAGACATCAGAAGAATGGACATGGTGTAAAAAGAGAAAGGAAAAGTCTGAATGATAAGAATGGACTTTTGCTTTTTCAGTTCTGCTTGTTAGTACTGAGCCTAGCGCACATCTTTCTCAATTTATTAGTAACTCTGGAACAATAGATAATAAAAGAGTATCAAGTGATATGTATCCAAGAAGATTAAATTTCACTGCCATAAAAAACACTATTGTAATGTGCTTTGCATGGGGATCTCTTAAAATCCATTCAGAAATTACAGGTGGTCCACTGCAGTTGTTTGCAGTTGTGGGTGATTCATACTTTGTTCCAGTTATGCTGCTGGTGCATTAGTTGCACCAGCTTCCATTTTTAAAGGCACAATTTAAGGTGATGGTTTATAATCTTTAAAGCCTGAAAGGTCACAGAGGCAAGTTATTGATAGAACCATCACTCCCTAAGTGCATTGGTCTGTTCCAAGAAATCAGACATGATTAATGCACTTAAGGTCCCTTCCCTTAAATGTTGTCATCTAATAGGACTTAGGAAGTGCATCTTCTCAATAGCAGCTCTGCTCTGTAGAGCAACTTTTATCCTCAGATCTGGCAGATTCTTACCTTCCTAGCCTCCTGGAAGGCCATAAAGAGATGGTTCTTCCCAAGCTATTGGGACACAGTGAATCTGGAACCCAGTAAAGGTCAATTCTGATACAGGGGAACAGTTGCCTTTGGGGCACTAAAGGTTTTTGATCTGTCTTGAGTTTTGTATCATTGCTATGTGTGAACCTGCCCAGGATTGTGGTTCATAAAATGGGTGGCCATAACTCTTTCTTAAATTAAAGAATGGAGAATGTTTAGGATGGGATAGATGATAATATCAGGCACTCCTATGTCTACACTACTAAAGTTGAGTACTGTAAAATACTGAAAATCTAATGCATGTCAGTATATGAGAGTTCATGACTTGGGAGAGACATGATATCAAGATCAGCCAATGAATGGGCATGGCAACTAAGTTAGTCAATGGGAGCTGATTGGTAACTGAAACAGTATTTGCTGGAGACAGCCAGGAGCTCAAGAAACTGAAACTAGTCTGTGCTGAGCTCTGAACTGAAACTGAAACTGTTAACTCGTCTCCTCTGCTTGTGTTTTCTTGTATTTGCTACCACGTTGGAAAAAATCTGCTTTTGGTATTGTATACTTACTTCATGTTATATTATATATAAAGAGAAGTTATTGGATCCTGCTGAGTTCATCCTGATATTTGTCATTTTTGTTCAGTCACTAAGTAGTGCCTGATTCTTCATTACCCCCACTGGACCATAGGCCACCACTATCTCCCAGAGTTTTCCCAGACTCCTGTTCATTGCATTGATGAAACCATCTAGCCATTTCATTCTCTGCTGTCTCCTTCTCCTTTTGCCTTCTGTCTTTCCCAGCATCAGGGTCTTTTTCAGTTAGTCATATCTTCTCATTGGTGGTCAAAGTATTTGAGATTCAGCTTCATTGTCTGTCCTTCCAAAAAACAGTCAGGATTGATTTCCATTAGGATTGACTGATTTGATGTCCTTGCAGTCCAAAGAAGTCTTCTCCAATCCCACAATTTGAAAGCACTAATTCTTTGGCATTCAGCCTTCCTTATGGTTCAGCTCCCATAGCCATATTACATATCCATTATGATATACCACCTTCCTATTAACCAACAAGGTGGTTTGAATTTCTGGAGTCAAAGTTTAAATCAATTTCAGTTGATTTAAGTAATGCTCTAAATTAAATTAGAGGCATGAGACTAAATGGCAGTTAGGGAATGCACATGGTAATGTTTTATTTCCCATACATCCTATCTGTACACATCTGGATATTATGCTGAGATGTATTGTTAGATTTGATGGAGTTTCTTTGGATCCATCAGAGCTCTTTCTAGAGGTATGATGTTTCTGCATTTGCTACTGTAAATGTACTAGGTTAGAAACTAACTCCTACTCTTTCCAGAAAAATAAAGCAAGTTTGAGACATGATTTGGTCTTGCCATGCCAATTGGCTTTGGCTCCAACCCATCACTTTCTCCTTCATTTCTCTTTTGTGCAAAATTCCAGGCATTTGTTGCATAACTGAATGTTAACTCCTTATTGACATTTTTTTTGTCAGGCTAAACAAAAATAGTCTCCAGAGACTTTTGTGACAATAGTTGGAAATGTGAACCCAATTTATGAAGCATACATTTGTCTCACAGAAGTCTAGAGTATATAAATTGAACTAGAATATATATCTGGATAACTTTCCTTGAGAGGTTTTGTCTGGAAAGCTTTCTGCTCATCCAAGCTACATGATGGTCCAGCTGTTAACCTATCACCATGGCTTTGTTTAAACTCCTGAAAACTAATTATTCTGCCAACTGCATATTTACACAATTAGTTTCTAGTGATTATATATACTTTAATCTCTCCAGAAGTCCTTGGGAAATGAAGTAATATGATGATCTGTAAAACAGAATATGTAACACTCGGATGAGTACAGAATCCCCTCATCGGTTGCTGGATTATTTTTCTATACAAAAGACTTAGTTAAGCATGCTTTGATCAACCCTACTGAATCTAGGCTGATTTTTTTTTAAAAGAATAACAAAATTGTAAAACAAAAAGAAAAGAAATAAAAACATATAGGAGTTATATTCAGGGATATAGCCTACACATACATACAGTACACATACACACACACACACACAATTGTACAATAAACCTTTTAATAAATGGAAGCCATAATTTGCAGACATCCATAACTAATCTATTCTAATCAATTCTGCACTCCACTGAATAGTTGGATTCATAGGTTTATCTTTCCAAAATTGAACAATAAGTCTTTTGGCAATAAGGTACAGAAAACTATCTATTTTTTTTTGGGGGGGTGTGTGTCTGGATGTAAACTCCCATGTGTTAGAAATAGCCTGATTTTTCTATGATAAGGCTGAACCTTGTTCTAATCAGAACATGTAGAAATTACCTATTCAGGTTATACAAGTCATTGATTAGACAGTCTGAATGATGCTCCTTGGAAACTGCTCTCATTCTTCTAGAAAGCACATGTTGAGTAAACTTAACATTGAATTCAAGAGATTGATGTAATACAAAGGTCAGCCACAGTGAGGGAATTGTCCCATGTATTTATTAAAAGTTTAATGTTCCTGTTAAGTTTAGATAGGTAAGTTTGGTAGCCTTCCATTAAGCAACTTTTCTTCTTTTTGTTGCAATAGATCATATCTTGTTTCTCCTTATTGGATTCTTTTTTAAAGTCAAATTCATCTTTTTTTTCTATCCCTTGTGCTAAATGACCCACTGGCTACACTTAAGTTGAGAAAGGGAAGACTTTTGAAAAGAAACTGACAATCGTTAAAGCCCTGAATTCTCAAGTTGAGATTGCAAACCATAAAATTACTGGCCACAACCTTACATTTGAAATATATGGGGAAAAAAATCAGGTATGTCTGTGTGGGTGGCAAGTGGTGATAAAAACATCATGGCTTATGTACTTCTATGTGGTGTCATGATACAATTCTGAAAGGAAGGCATTTGCTTCATCGTGTTATGAGGGACATTTCATCCAAGTGGTGCAGTGGTTAGAGTGCAATACTGTAGTACAGAAGTACTTCTACTGTTTTCCAGTTCAAATCCCACCAGGCTCAAGGTTGACTCAGCCTTCCATCCTTCCAAGGTGGGTAAAATGAGGACCCAGATTGTTGGGGGAAATATGCTGATTCTGTAAACAGCTTAGAAAGTGCTAGAAAGCACTATAAAGTGGTATATAAATCCAAGTGCTATTGCTATTTTTGGTGTCATTATGGAGTTCTTCGGCGTGGATTCATACAGTTTGTGCAGTATGCCAGTAACCAATCTCTACAAGGCAGGAATTGCTAAGATGAAGATACAGATAAAACCAGATTCAACTAATTTAATTTACTATCCAAATCAATCAATCATACTTAAAGTGGTTAGTTCAATACATATATAGATCCACTTAGGTGAGATGGGCAGTATAGAAATTTGAGAAATCACTCAATTAAAAATATGCAATCATTTTCCTGACACATTAACAATTCAAATTTCCTTTCAAGCTTTTTAAAGAGGTAACCCTGTATCTTCAAGCTCTGCACTTCGGCAATGGAGTGATGTTGATATTGCATCAACATCTGATGCAGTTTGCCACCAATACATCATATCCACCATATTCCCATCCACATTTTCTTTCAATGGTGACCACATGGTGGAATGATAAAGAGAGAAACTGCTGCCCACAGTTTAAAATAAGATAAAAGTGGATTGAATTTGCCGAGGTGTAAACAACGTGTTAGCCACCACTGATCGCGGAATCAAAGAATCATAGAATGGAAGAATTGGGAGAGAACTTGCAGATCTCCTCCAGTTTTTATCATTCCAATGCTGCAGAAGTCCAAGCAATGAGAATGCCAATGCTTGAACAGGAAGGAGAGCACATTAAAAGAATAGGTTCTACAGTGAAGAATAATTCAAACCAGTGGAGGCGAACCTATGACATGCATGCCAGAGGTGGCATTTGGGGCCCTCTCTGGGGGCATGTGCACCATCGCTCCAGCTCAGCTCTATCATGTTTCTCTGTGGTGTTTCTCACCATTGTTTGCAGGGAAACGGAAATTTTCCTGCAAATGACAAAACAGAAGCTCATGAAAATAGAAGATTGCACCTCTTATAGAGCTGCCAGTGTTGTGATGCTCTGCCTCCTGCCGGTCAGCTGGTGTTCGGGTCTCCAGTGTGAGCATGTGCGGGAGACTTGTAGTTTAGGGACATGGTCTCTAAAAGATTTGCCATCACTGATCTAAACTAGCATTTCATGCTAGAGCTTGTGTTCTTCTCATTATGCTCACATTTTTGTTTAAGATGTATATAATATTATATCAAACTGATAAAATATACCATATTTATCGGTGTATAATGCGCACTGGCTTTTAACACGCACCTTAATTTTAAGAGAGAAGTTTCCGGAAAAAAACTACCGTATTTATCGGTATATAATGCGCACGTGCAATTTCCACATTCTTTTCAAGAAGAAAAAGTGCGCGTTATACACCAATAAATATGGGTATATAAAATACCAATGTGAGGTGCGTTTTTTTAAAAAAAAGTTTGAACTTTTATATTATAAATAAAACATTTTATTATATGAAACCAAGTTGGTTACATTCTCTCTGTCTTTTTATTCCTCCTCTATAATACTCCTCCCACCCCACATCAATTCAGGCACTGCAAATTTATCAGTGGCCCATTGTGGCAAGCCAGGTCTAGTGTTATCCTTTCCTTATTATTTGATTATAATCGTTCTTTTGGCTTTCACCCAAGTGAAACAGTCTATAAATTGTTGACATCTTGATAGGTTCTTGGAATAGAATCCTGGCAATGAAACCAAGAAGAAGAATATAGACCCCTTGACATGCATCGGCTATCTTTCTTAAGGAATTGGGTTTTCCGTTGGGAATGATCTTAGATCTGAGTTTACATTTGAGTAATGGCTTCATTCAGGAGTGTCTTTAGGCACCTTTTTCAGAGCTAAGCCACTGCTTAGCTGGTGATTCTGTGTCAGAATTGGACCTCTCTGGGATCTGGAGACTTAGGTTGAAAAGATTCTCTCCAAAGGAAGAGATACTCTTCCTTTCCATCCCAGGATTTTCTTGCTTCTTGGAGCTTCAATCTCAATTGGCTCCACTTCTTCAACAGGACATCTCTATATCCTCCAAATTGTAAGATATTGTCATTTTCCCCCTGGAAAATATGTACGGATTGTATAGGAAGTTTAGTCTACATCTCTATCTGTATAGCTTTCAATAATGGAGAAACTGGCGTAGGCTGGTCACCTTTAGAGCTGATTAATTTTGTTCTGTCCTCAGGAGCTGCTAAAAATTTGGTCTCCTTCATTTCCTACACAGTAGGGGTTCCATCACATTACAAAGAAATCTGATGTGGTTTTCCTTATGCTGTGAAAATCTATATCCTAATCATATTGAGGGACTGGTGCTTAAGAAATAGATTTACAAAATTAATGTTATGCAATATACGCAATAGGGCATTTTTTTCCCATACAAAGGACAGCGATCTCTGCTCTAATGCCTCCAGGGTCCACTTTAATAAACACTGAATACCAGCCAGGCATTTTCTTGAGTTTTGTTGTCAATAAATAACATCTGTGCATGCAGCACACAATTCAGGAGAGATGCTGATCGTAAGTAAGATCCACTGCATTATTCTGCTGGTGCTCCAACTTGTTTAGCCTTCAAAAGGATAATGAATTTTTTATATACTGCTTGAAGAATTATATTAGCACTTTGTTTAGGCTTAATAGAAATACTAGATTCTCTCCATCTAAATGGAAAAATCATTGTCTAAGGAAATGAACATAGTGAGGTCATGTTTTTTTCTCTCCCATACAATCTACGGTAGCTTGGGGAAAATGCAATGGATCCAAGCTGGATTGATCACCAGGACCAGAGATTTTGAATTCCAAGATTTAAGACTCATGCTGGAGCCCATCTTCACAGAACTTCTCTCTAGTCTCCCTAGCTAAAGAGAAATTTTCTGAAAATGGACTTCAGCAAGAGTCTGAAACCTCGAAAGCCTGATCTTTCAACATTATCCTGGGTCATGTATATTCATCTTCCTTCATGAAAATGCAATGGAAACAAATAAGAGGTGGGAAGAAATAGTTTAGGGCATTACTGATTAAAATATGTTTTCAGTGAGATAGCATAGCAATAGCAATAGCATTTAGATTTATATACCTCTTAACAGTGCTTTACAACCTTTTCTAAGCCGTGTACATAGTCAGCATATTGCCCCCAACAATCTGGGTCCTCATTTTACCAAACCTCAGATGGAAGGGTGGAAGGCTGAGCTAACCTTGAGCTTGTTTAACATCTCCCTACTCCAATCAGTAATCCCCATATGCTTCAAAGAGTCCATCATTGTTCCTGTCCCCAGGAAACCTCATCCTGCCTCTCTCAACAACTACCGCCCTGTAGCCCTAACCTCAATAGCTATGAAGTGCTTTGAGCAACTGGTCAGAGACCTCATCATCTCTTCATTACCAGACACACTTGATCCCTTACAGTTTGCATATCATCAAAATCTCTCAACCAACAACACCATCTCTCACCTCCTCTACATATCGCTCACCCATCTACACAACCAGAAAGGGGAAATATGTTAAAATGCTCTTTGTTGACTACAGCTCAGCGTTTAACACCATAATTTCCTCCACACTCAATGCCAAGCTGGAGCACCTGAGACTCAGCCCACCTCTATGCCAATCTCCAAATTCCTGACTGGAAGACCATAGGCTGTGAGGATGGGTGGAAAGATCTCAGCCTGGAACTCCCCAGGGTTGTGTTCTGAGCCCTCTATTGTACTCATTATACACTTATGACTGTATGGCCACTACCAACTCCTCCACTATCATCAAGCCTGCTGATGACACCAGTGTGGTGGGCCTGATCTCTGAAAACAATGAGACAGCCTATCTGAAAGAGATTGAGAATCTGGAGAATTGGTGTCAGAACAACCTCCACCTCAACATCAACAAGACAAAGGAGGTGATAGTGGACTTCAGCACAAAAAAGGAGAGGAACTATCAGACCCCTATCATCAGTGGGAGCCCAGTAGAGAGAGTGGACAGCTTTAGATATCTCCGTGTCCAGATCACACAGAACCTGTCATGGTCCTGCCACATCAATACCACAGTGAAAAAGGTTCGGCAGCATCTCTATCACTTCAGATGTTTGAAAGACTTTAAATTGCCCTCCAAAGTACTCTGGAACTGCTACTCCTACAATATAGAGAGCATCCTGACAGGAAATATCACAACCTGGTTTGGGAACAGCACCATGCAGGGCAGACGAGCCTACAGAGGGTGGTGCATCATCCGCACAAAGCTCTCTAAACTGCATGCCATCTACTTATTGTATGCCGGACTACAGTCAAGAAGATTGTGAAAGACCTCAGCCACAGAAAGACTGAAAAGAAGCTTCTTCCCACAAATAGTATGGTCTCTAAATCAGAACAGCCAGGGCTAAAACAGATACACATCCCTCTGACTATTGCACGTGAATGGATATTGTTGCCAAATAACGGACATTGTATTTTGACATTGTATTATCCCTTATTTCTTCCCTTCTCTATCCGAGCACTCATTTCCAAACTACTCTCCATACTTTCTACAGTCTACTCTCCTTGCTCTCCTTAATCTTAAAGTCAAGGGCAATCACCTAAGCATTTCACTATGATTGTGTTACTAACTTAACAAACTTAACCACAATGATTCACTTAACAACTATAGCAAGAAAGGTTGTAAAATGGGGAAAATTCACTTAATAGTGTCATACTTAGCAACAGAAATTGTGATCTCATATGTGCTTGTAAATTGAGGATTAAGGTAACGTGCTAGTTGTTCCCGACTCTAGGGAGCGGTGCTCATCACTGTTTCTTAGCCAAGGATCCAGCATTGTCTGATGACAATTCTGTGGTCATGTGACCGACATGCCAAAGGTGCATGGAGTGCTGTTACCTTTCCACCAACGTGGTCCCTATTCTTCTACTTGCACATGCTTTCAAACTGCTAGGTTGGCAGAAGCTGGGGCAAGTAACATGAGCTCACTCCATTACACGATGCTAGGGATTCAAACCACTGAATGCAAATCTTTCTGATCGACAAGTTCAGCATCTTAGCCACTGAGCCACCATGTCCCCTCAATTGAGGATTACCAATACCTAATTCTATAAGCCAGGCAAATTGCAGGGAAAACTTAAATTTCACTGCTAAGGTTTCATGGGAAAATGGAAGAAAGAAATTTAGGATAGCAGAAAGTTTATCTTTTTCAGGACAACCACTCATAGTTCTTTCCCACAAATGGCTATACACATACAGTATTTGTGGTACTGTAATGTACCAGTCATCTGAAGGAATATTTGTTTCTTTATTGTTCCTGGGAGTATAGACTCTTCAACAGTCTATACTTTTCTAAAGGTAAGACTGTTATCAACAGTCTTACCTTTAGAAAATTACAGGAACACTTCATTTATTTTATAACATCATGTTTCTTGTAGATAGGCATAGTTTTTAATTAAATCTTAATCTTACAGTGAATCTGAGCTACTTCATATTTGGAGAGAAATGAAAGGGGGGAGCCTTATGATTAGGTATCTCTCACTCAAACATAAGAAAACAACATTTTCTTCATATATTGATGGAGATCAAAATTTTGCCCAAATTACAAAATTTATCCCACAAAACATATGTTATTTCTTAAAAGAACAGGTCAATTTCCCTACTCTTCCTTCTGGATTTAATCTCTCCATTCACAAATGCAGATCCCATCATCCCTATAATAAGTTTTTCCCCTGTCTCTCTTAACTCTGTCTGGTATACAGTCATTTACTCCCTTTTATTTCCCTGCAATCCCTTAATTTAGGGATTAATTTAGGGTTAGGGATTTGGCCAGTGGATGGAATATTTACTGGCCAGATGCCCTTCACAGCAGATATTTTTTTATCTGCCATTACCTAGGATTGAACTCTCAACCTTCCAAATGGGAGGCACTACTACTAGACCACTTCACTACTAGACCACTGTGCCACTCCATTCATAAATACATAAAGAATATCAATCCTTTCCTGAATAACTGTGAAGCCATGGGTTCAACATACTGTATGTATCATGCCCAAAATGCTTGCCCAGTTTTGCTTTCTCTACACTCCTACTCTGTTACCCCCAAAATAAGACCTGACTTATATTTTTTACCACCAAAAAAGGCCCAAGGTCTTATTTTCCGGGGGAGGATGTTGTCACCCACTGATTAACCTCACTTGTGCCCATCTCCCCTGGCCTCCTTTTTGCTGTCAGAGGCCTTCAGGAACTTCTTTGGCCAGCAAGACCAGCAAGTCTTTCTTGACGATCTCTGCAGCTGATACAGAGTTGATACAGGATCTGGAGCTCTGTTATGGGCTGCAGAGGTCTTCAGGAAAGGCTTTCTGGCTGCAGAAGAAATGGGCCAAGGTGTGTGAGGCCTGGCTCTGATTATCTGAAGGTAAGTAGTAGGGCAGCTCTACCACCACCCCAATCCCCGTCCTTGCTTAATTTTTAGCTGTGCATCCTGGAGTGGGCAGAGTCGTAATAATTAGGACTTATTTGGAGGATAGGTTTTATATTGGGTACATGTGTAAAAATTAAACTAGGACTTACTTTCTAAGTAGATTATATTTTTGGGGAAACACAGTAATATTTTCTGGTAATAACTTATCATAGTTCTAACCCTGCATAGTTTCTATGACTATACAAGGTCAGGCAGTGAATGCTGGCTGTGGAATTCTGGGAGCTGAAGTTCACACATCTTCAAGTTGCCAAGTTGAGAAACAGTGGATCAATAGTCTCACTCAGACTGAAGAAAATATCCTATGTCCCTACAAAATGTTGAAGTTCTGTGTAATTAATAGTGCTACTGAAAGGTTTATGACTTACTAGGAGAAGAGAAATGAACAGAATGTTTTTCCCCCTCACGTTTCACCATTGTAGACCAAAATCCCTAAGCAGATGGAAGGGAAAGGACTAATTCAATCCTGCTCTTCCTGTAATGCATAATATAATTCAAAACACAATACTGTAATTACCTAGTTATGTTTTTATATTATCTTATATAGGAAAATACATATTTTCTTTCTTTTAGTTCAAACTCTTTTCAGATAAATAGAATAAACTCAGCTAGTTTCCATTACTTTTGGAAAAGAAGAATACACATTTCCATTTTGTACCAATATGATCATATTATTTTAGCATTAGATGGCTCTTCAAATATCAGAAAGCAAATTTCTATTATTTTCTGTCAGTATTGTAATTTCAGATTTCTTTTTGTTTTTGTTTCCCCAAGAAAAGTGTTGGGAATGCTTAATTAATCAAGCTGGTGAATATTTGATTGCTTGAATTTTAGATGCAGCCTCAACCAATTCATAAAATATTATTTACAAGGAAATAGAAAGGAGTCTGTTGAAGAACTGTTGTCCTCCAGAGATTTTCTTGATCGAAGACTGTCATGATGATGTCAATACTTTATCATATGAAATGTCAGTTTGTATCTTGCTGGGATGACTATGTATTTCTTTCCCTTTGGGGATGACACAAAGGACTTTTAAAACATGCTTTATGGGTATGAAACACTTCACTTAAATCCACATTTTGTGAATAGCTAAACAAAAATTGATCTTGAAACTTTCTCGTGCATAATCTGCCACAAAAATATCCTTAATGATTTATGTAAAACTTGTTTCCCTATTTTATGAGCTTCATTCAATAAATACCATATGCAATTTCTGAACACAGCAAGTAGGTACCCTATCTATGATATTGCATGCTATAAAGCCCCTGCTATCATCTGACCTATTTTTTATGGCTGAGTCTAATGCACAAAGAAGAAAAAGCTAAGTTTTATGATGGATCTGGAATTCCAACATGCAGGGGTCCAGGCTACATGGAACACTTGACTTATGGCATTATTCATAGGTTTAGTTTACCACTCTAAGTTCATCAAGCATGAACTTCCTTAAAGTTAACATTAAGTTCAATTTACTTTGCAAATAAATAGCTAATACCCAAACCCTGTTAAACACAGCATAGTTTTTGTCTTTGTAGAATGTTTTTGGTACATGCTACTGGACACCAGTAAGTGTGACTAAGTGTGAAACATGAAGGGGGCAGGTGAATGGTCTTCTATTTCCCCAAATATATGTTTGAAAGTCTAATGGTCTGCCTTTGTTGTTGGTCGGTGGAAGAAAATCTGACAATTTCCTTCTTCAGCATAACTTGCCATTTACTTAACTGCATACATTTGTACATTGCTTAAATGCTATTGACTAGCTGAATCTAAACTTTATAGAGTACTTGAGTAAGACAATATGGCAGCATTAGCTAAGTAGATTGCTTTCTTGCTTTCCTATGTGAGTCCATATCCATAGTTTGGAATGGCATGCCATTCTTCTCTCTCTCTCTCTCTCTGTGTGTGTGTGTATTCCTCATTTTTAAAAAAAAAATATATATTGATTATTCCATCCACAGGCCAGCCCCCAGCATGCTGTCTCCTAATTCTTAATTCATTCCACAAAATTGTAAGGTAATAATTAAGAACTTGGCCAAAGCTACATCTGTCACATTCTCTGTGATTCATAGGAAATCTGACATAAGCATTTAGAGATTCCTTCATACATAAGCAATTTTAAGCAGTTCCCAGGAGACTGGAAATCATTGATCAGACCATTTTTTTTAATCTTTAAGTGGTGCTAGACAAAGGAATTACCGTACCTGTTTGAAATTGCCATCAAATTCATGAGTAGAAAAGTGAAATGGAGTTTTTCCTCTGAATTTCTTCAGAGAATGGAGAGTTTTTTTTAACAACAGAATTGATAGTGAAGATATTAAATTGGTGGATAGCTTCTGCCTTTTAGGATCAATCATCAACATTAAAGAAACAAACAGTCAAGAAATATGCAGCAGACTAGCATTTGATATTGCAGCTATTAAATTTTTGTAAAATGAGAACTTTTTCAGGTGCCATGATGTTTCTATCCCTATGAAGTTCAGAGCAGGGCAAGCAATGGTATTCCCTGTAATAACCTACAGAAGGGAAAATTGTTCTTTGAAGAGGCCAGGTAGGAAAAATATTCACATGTTGGTGTTGGAGAAGATTCCTGAGAATAGCATGCACAGCCAAAAAAAACCAAACTGATGGCTCATCAAACAAATCAGCTCAAATCTGATAGACCAGATTACGAACAGATCATCATGGAAGAAATCTATCTATGTGGTTGCTAACAGTGGACACTGATTTGATGATGCATAGGCATAGAATCACAGAATAATAGGATTAGAAAAGATCTCAGAGTCTTCTAGTCCAGTCCCCTGCCAAGGCAGAAGTCTTTATTCTGTCTGAGAGAAAAGCTTGTCCAATCTTTTCTTGAAGGTCCCCCAGCAATGGACTATCGGTGATGCAGTGGTTAGAGTGCAGTACAGCAGTACTTCTGCTGTCTGCCGGTTCAAATCCCACCAGGCTCAAGGTTGATTCAGCCTTCCATCCTTCCGAGGTAGGTAAAATGAGGACCCAGATTGTTAGGGGCAATATGCTGATTCTGCAGACCGCTTAGAGAGGGCTGGAAAGCACTATAAAATGGTATATAAATCTAAGTGCTATTGCTATTGTTATCCATAATTTTATATTGAATGATAGTCACTCACTCAATCAAATCACCGTCCCACTGCTGAAAAAGCTACAGGAGACTAACTCTTTGGAATGTAATAGAAATGTGGTAAAACTGTGAAACTAGTGGAGAAATGATTGCACACTGAAACAGGACATTTAGACCACTTCGTTGCACATTCATAATCAAGAAAATTACATGGGTAATTTCTTCAAAATCCTCTTATGCCTAGAAATCAGATTTAAAAACCAGGTCTCTATCATCAGCAAGGAATTGGTTAGAGAAAAATGGAAGAACATATCTTTGTCAAACAGTATTCTATGTAGTGTACTCAATAATGAAGAAGTGAAGCATGCATGATTGGTGTCAACCATAAAAACCTATAAAGTTGAACTATAAACTATAAAAGTAGGGGTCAAAACATAATTTTCAAAACACCAGAAGGCAAGACAAGAAACAATGGATGGAAATTAATCAAGGAGAGAAGCAACCTAGAACTAAGGAGAAATTTCATAACAGAGAGAACAATTAACCTGTGGAAAAGCTTGCCTTCAGAAATTGTAGGTGCTCCATCACTGGAGGCTTTTAAGAAGAGATTGGACTTCTGAACTTGTCTAAGATGGTATACGATCTCATGTTTGAACAGGGGTTGGATTAGAAGACCTCTAAGGTCTCCTTTCAACATTGTTATTCTATTATGTGTTATACTATTTAACTTTTTTTAAAAAAAGTTGTTTGTAAATCTTTAGAAACTTTTCATACCAACCAATACCACCATGACCAGCATTTCTACTCAAATATTTCCTTCTAGGTAAATAAATTTTGCTCCAAGTAGTTGATACTAAATTTCCTCTTCAGCAGCAGATGTTTCTGTCAAGAAAATATTGGGTGATACAAACAAAAATAGAAATGCTGATAATTTACATGGAGCGGGATTGTGATAATATGAATGAAAGCATTACAAACTCGTCTTGTTTTCCCTACAGCCTTTTAGGAGCCAGTTTCACAGCCCCGGCCCTGTATACACTAATGCAGAAATAAAAGCTCAACACATTATTGTTGTAACGTACAAACACAGTGCTTTAGCATTAACATCTGACAAGCCAGCTGTCATCTTCCCCAAAATACTTGCTGTCTAACAACTTTGAACATTCAGTGCTGCGGCTATAGCTGTTTCCAACCAGGAGAAAGAATTCTGCTCAGGGGCATCCTGACAGGGTGATGGCTGCTGGAATGACATATGCTCAGGCCTGTTTGTGTATATGTGCACTATTAGAATAGGCAATATTTTAAAAGCTTGGCTTGCATTTTCAAAGAGAGAAGGCAAAATTATTTGCGATGTATTGCCTGGTCACAATCAGACAGAATGGTGTTTTTTAAAAAATATTTTTATTAATTTTTAAAAATATTTACATGATAACAAACACTTTAACCACACCGTGACATTTGTACCTTATAACTATTTACAGTCCTTACGTTACATTCATATATTTTACGATCTATCCATCTGTATAGGTTATTCCAGATCATGTAATATTCTTTCTCTTCCTTTCATTTCATTTTCAGTGTTAATCTGTCCATCTCAGCACACTCAAAAATTTTACCTATGACCATATCCATAGGTGGTCTGTGCTCTTGTTTCCAATTTTCCACATATACAATTCTTGCAGCTGTTACCATATGTATAATTATATATTGGAGGTGCTTTTGAATTTTGGGGTCTATCATGCCTAATAAATATGTTTCTGGTTTCAGTTCAATTATTACTCCCGTAGTTTTGTATATCCAATTTTTAATCTGTTCCCAGTAACTAATGGCTTTCTGGCATTGCCACCACATGTGATAGTATGTTCCTTCTTTGTTTTTACACATTTTTACACTTTTTTGTTTTGCCACAAATAAGGCGGCTGTTTCTGGAATAAAAGCAGGACGAGGAAAAAAAAGGTGAGGTCATCGCTGCTACACAATTGGCATTGCAAGTTGTGCTGAGTAAGAGAAGTCAGAAATCTGATCCACCAGGAATTACGAGGGCTATTCACAAAATAAATTATGTTTTCGTCTGTAGCAAGAAGGGGCAGAGCTAGCATGGCTATCTTTGGTCTGTGTGTCCACCGCTCAGTTTGCATCTAGTCGTGCTAGTGAGAGGTTCTTATTGTTGCCCGTTATTCCACAGCAAACGTTTGAAATGTGTGCTGCAATGGAAAATCCCTCCAGTTGTGAGGTGCGATCAGTGATAAGGTTTTTGTTGGCAAAAAACCATAAACCGATTGAAATTTT
>JAEANM010002852.1:0-23525 GCA_017656035.1 Myanophis thanlyinensis | reverse complement strand
AGAGAAAGAAGGGAATTTGTGTCTCGAGGCCGCGCTTTTTTTCGAATTTTTTTATTTATTTTTTAATTTTTTTTTTCGATTTTTTTTTCCGATTGTCCTCTTTTTTGGAAATCAAAATATGGTCACCCTATCCAATCTGACTTTGGTTGGTATAATGTAGAAGCCATTTTTTTTAGAATACTTAAAAACTAAAAACAAAAACAGAAATACAAAGCAGATTTCTATGGAAGCATACTGTATTGGCAATTAAATTAATTCAATCAGAAAGCTTCTCCAATATAGGTAATGTAGATAATATTGCTAATAATCCACCATTTAGTTTAGTAAATAGTTTTTATTTAAAGGTAATTTTAATTATGTTTAATTATATAACTAAATTTATAATTATATAAATTGCATTTTTATCAACATTATGTCACTCTTGCAATTACCAGAAAATAACATTGGAAGAATTCTGTTTGGCGTTTTGGGAATTGCCTGTATAATCCTATTTTAGTTCAAGGTTCCACCTGATCTCCAGTATTACTTAAATTTTGAAGGCTCTTATTTGGATTTAAAGCAGCTTTCCAAATTTTCCTTTGCTTTCAGGATGAATGTATCAAGAACCAAACAGTAGAAGACTGGCTATGGAGTAAATTACAGTTGAATATGAAAAAGAAGGTTTTGCTAACTCTAGGTGCCAAATTCAGGATTTAAGAGTTATAACTAGCACCTAAGGCAGCAGCCCTCAGCCTTCTGGGCATGAGGGTCCAGTTCCCTGGAGAGAGGTTTTTTCTACAGATGGGGCTTCACTTATTTGCATGGACCAGCTGCTGGCATGCCAGGGACCGGTGTCAGTCCATGGACCTGGGGGTTGGGGACCCCGACATAAGGAACAAATATGCAGCCTAGAACACTCATGTAGCACCAATATGGACAACTAGAGCATAAATAATAAGAACTTTGCCTTATTCCTGACTATAACTCTGTGTTTTACTGTTTTGTAGGACAGATTCATTTTAGATGACAAAGGTTGAAATTTAAATCTGTTTTTCCCTCCTAAGATATTTTCTTAAGAAAATATCCAGAGTTGGGTTTAGTCACCATTGGGGTTAATTGGGTCCTATTTTCATTCAATTCTATGCACACAAAGGGGGAATAAAACCTGATTGTAGAGAACATGTCACTTTAAGAAATTTTAGAATAGCTTTGGAAATATATTGCTAGAATTAACTTTACCTTTATCCTATATCTATTTCTCTGGTATAATCTGTTTCTTCCTCTGATGTTTCCTTCCTTTTCTCTGCAACTGTTATAACTCCATACTACTCATGTGAAACTTTTCTTCACTTTTACAAAGCATTAGGATGGCTGGAAAATCAATGCTATAATTCCCACAAAGCACAAGGTTTGTAAACTCATACAGCTTGGAGTTTAGGCTTCACTCCAATGCTTTCATGTACTTTTTGTAACTTATTGTTAACAGTTGGCTTGTCTTATCCATGCCATACTTCTCTAAGATTATATCCTAGTAATGTCTCACTATTGCAATCTGCTGTATGTTGAGATCTGAAGATGTTTTAAAAATGAACATGACTCAGCTGATGTGATGTTAGCTGTCATGAATTACAAGTAAGTCGAAACCCTTTTCCTTTTAATCATAGCTCCAGATTAAATTTTAAATTAATTTGGACAAAGATATTTCAAATAACTTGATTTTTTTTGCTTCATCAAATTTGAGGGGTAAAATCTTATCTCATATGGTGCCCAAAATATTAATCCTCTTTTCCACATTCATCTTGACCTTTTCTCAGATGTAGAAATTTGAACAGTTGTTTATGATTAAGACATCTCCTCTCTCTCGTTAGCTATCTTGCTTATTTTTGAACTGGAAATAGATAGTCCCTCCCTACTCCTTTTATAGTCTAACCTTGAAAATGTTGCTGTTATTTCCTGGAACACATCAATGTTTTGAACTTGGAGATGCTGAGGAAATTGCAAGGATCAATTGTTACAGATCATTCCAAGAGGGAATGTAGAAACTTGAAAATGAATAAAATTGGAGACCAAAGTTTATACCACTCTGCTTCTAATGAAATACTACTTAGATAATTAGATGTTGGTTCAATGAGATTTCATTACACTTGAGATGTCTTAACAAAGAATTCTCATGTGTATTATAAAGATTAATATTATTAGACTGAACACTTTGCAGTAATTTATAATATTGGTTTTAATTGCATACTGTAATAGAAGATGTATTTTAAAAATGGATACTGTTAAGTCTTCCCAAACACTGCAGATGGGTGGGGGTGGGGTGGGCAATAATTGAATCAGAGTGTGTTACACACAACCAGATTGTAACTGAAAAATCTGTAAGAAAATATCACACCTTTTTAGTGATTTGTAAAAGTGCTTCTTTTAAAACAATCTCAACAAGTTTATTTGGACCTCCTAATTTATCCATAAAACTTAGTGCTGTGTTGATAGATGAGCATTTCTAGGTTTATGACATAAGATGCTAAACTTCAATAAATGCAGAAGGAGGAACTACATTAGAGGGTGACAAATTTTCAAAATAAGATTCAGTAGGACATTTGGACCCTTCACATCTGTGAATATTCACAATTTATCTACTTACGTGCGATTACACAGTGATCATCCCAAATTGCAATTTCATATTGTCTGTTTACCATAGTATTGTACTACTTAAGTCACTTGGGCAGATAATTGTTTAATACATTTGTATACTGTTTCAATAATTTAATGGAAGACCATGTCTTTTCCTAATAGAAAGTTGCAGCTTCGGTCCTCGGTAAAAAGTCATTTGGGAAAACCTGTAGAGAGTCATTACTGACTAAACAATACTGTATTTTTCTAGGGAGTTTAAATAATTATTTCAGACAGAATCTAATTAAAATGAAGAGGCACAAATGTATATAATAAAAACATCGCTATAAGCCAAACATTTTGCTATGTAAATGATTTTATACTATCAAGTCATTGTCAACTCTTAGTGACCATAAAGATAGATTTTTCTCCAAGATGTTCATGATCCAAGATCATGTCCAAGATCCAACATGTCCCTGACTTAGATGTTCAGATCTTTCAAAGAGGCACCCATTGCCACTGTAACTAAGTCCATCCAGCTCACTGCTGGTCATCCTCTTCTTCTTAATCCTCCCACAATTCTCATCTTTTCCAGAGAACTAGATCTTCACAAAATGTGTCCAAAATAGAATAATTTAAACCTGGTCGTTTGTGGCTCAAGCATAAATTTGAGATTGATTTGTTCAGTGGTCTGCAGTGGAATGCAGTATTAAGGACTAATTCTGTTGACTGCCAGATGCCTACAGTTCGACAGTTCAATTCTCACCAGCTCAAGGTTGACTCAGTCTTCCATCTTTCCAAGGTCAGTAAAATGAGGACCCAGATTGTTGGAGACAATATTGCTGATTCTAAAACCACTTAAAGAGGGCTGTGAAGCACCGTGAAGTGGTATATAAGTCTAAGTGCTATAACTATTACCAACTGCTGTTTGGAGCAGCAGCACTGTATCCAACATTAAAGATACCATGTTCCTAAAAAAAAAAAACTGCCAAATTCAAAGACACTCACTCTGCCAAGATTCAAATAAAACCTGTTGTTCACCATTGAATGATAAGACATTTGCAGCATTGCTTAATTTGCTAGTGGCAGAGACGTACAGCTGGGTATCATTAGCATACTGATAATGCACCCCATGGCAATGGATGAGCTCACCCAAAACTTTCATGGAGATATTAAATACTGTACAATGGGACAGATGAGCGAACCTATAGCATCCCACATAATAGAAACTATGGTTGGGATCACTCGTCCAGAACTACCACCAACTAAACCAGGTGTGGGCAAAGTTTTTGACTCACGGGCCAAACTTTTTGACTTGCAGGCCACAATGACAGGCTCCCCCTCCCTCCTCCCCCAGCCCCACTCCCCTGCGTGTCTTTGCAGGCATGGGATGGCGAACGCAGCAGCTCTGGAGAAGAAGGTAAGAGGGCGGTGGGCAGGACGGGGGGCGCGCGCACGCGGCTCCGCAGCAACGTCAGCTCTTCTCCCGCTGCCCAGGTGCTGCTGATGGTGAAAAACAGCTCTGGCAAGACGAGCATGCGCTCCATCGCGGGATTTAGTTGGCGAAGTGGAGCGCATGCTTGTCTTGCTGGAGCCGCTCTTCGCCATCAGCAGCACCTGGGCGGCGGGAGAAGAGCCGGTGTTGCCACTGCGGAGCCGCGCCTGCCCGACGCCTCCCCCCCGCTCCTGCCCGCCACCCTCTTACCTTCTTCTCCAGGGCTGCTGCGTTCGGTATCCCATGCCTGCAAAGAAACGCGGGTGTCAGCAGCCTGTCCCGCTTCACCGGGTGGCTCCCCGCGGCCCTCCCCAGATGGCTCGGTGGCCTCTTCGGCGGGAGAGGGGCCCGGCAGGCCTGGAAGGACGCGGAGCATCCCTGTGCTCCGGACTAGCCCTGTGGCCGAGGGGTGCAGGGGCAGCAGACACTCATTGTCGTCATCCTGCACCCAGCCCCAGCCTCGCGTAGGTCGCTCACGATGCGCCAATCACCAAGGCAGCAGCGACCCTAGAGTGACCCTCCAGCAAAGCCATGGGAGCCATGCTTCTTGAGGGTGCCACGGTCTCGGGTACGCTGCCGCTGTCAGTGAGGGCAGAACTAGTTCCACGGGCCGGATTAAAAAGCCCAATGGGCCGGGTGTGTCCCGTAGGCCGTAGTTTGCCCATGTCTGAACTAGATTCAACTCTGGAGGAAGGAGGTGAAGCAGAATAATACTGCTGCCCACCTCAAATCTCTAAGCTGATCCAGGAAGACACCTATCTTGATTGTATTGCAAGCTGCAGTCAGGTCAAGTAGGGCAAAGAAGAATGCACAACCCCCATCCTGCCCTCCTCAGAGATCATGCAAATGTCCATACCATACCCAAGTCTGTATCCCTACTAATAACCATTTTCATAAATTAATTAACTTATGGACTAGTGTATTTTTTTAACCCAAATGTGATCTGGTAAAAGATTAGATTGTTTATCTCTGAAGTTGCACTCAGGGCTCACGCGGTCATTTCAGAGGAATATATCTTTATTGAAGTTTGCTTAGAAATTCATTTTATCTTAAATTTCTGTATACAGATTGGGGGAAAAATATAGTTGTAAAGCTGAATATTTTAAAAAGTTCTAACTCTTTTGCCCAAGCGATTGCACAAAGTGATCATGTGGTTAGATTTGTTTTCAGAATGATGCCAAAATATCATTTTTAGTAAATTATGTATACATGAATATAGAGGCGTCAAATTTTTAAAAAATGTCTGACACATTCACGAATAGCATTTAAAATATCTAAAAAAATTCCCAACACTTTACCTAAAGGGGGATAAAATATGAAAATTAAATGAATAAATGACACATGTTTCTTTTGAATATTCTTTCCTTAAAAGTTGGTTTTCATACACAAACACACACACACACACTATTGGGTCTCACCCAATCTTATCTCCAGGACCAAATCACACATTCAAAAAAGACTCAAAATCTATCTAATATATTCATGAAAATAAATCAATTCTTACTTTGACTATTCCTGAAACTTACTTTTAAAATATATTTAAACATTTTATTTAAACCCAGCAATAACCAAGCTCTGAGAGAAAAATGAAACAAAAATATTCATAAAGGAAAATAAATCAAGATTCCAATTCGATATAGTGTGGGTGTATATAAAAGTACATTTGTAATGAAAAGGAAACTACATTTAACATTATAATTATCCATGTTCAGTATTGTTGCATAAAAGAACTTTTACACAGAGGGAAATATTCTTAAGAATGTCTTCACAAATATAACTATTATATGTGAGTAAAACAATCCTTATGTAAATGATTCTTCAAGACCATTTTGTTGTTCTGTTAATTTTCAGCCAATGCTATTTCCTACACTTTAAAATACCATTAATTCAAGGAAAAATGTGTTAGTTGTTCACTGTTTTATCTGACAGTTTACAACAGTGTCCTAAGCTGCACAGTTTTAGAAGTTTTGGAAAAACAGACAATTATTCTAAACTAAAATTAATTGTTAATTAACTGCCAAACGTTTTTGCACAATTTTTCCAATCAAAATTGGAAATCTTGGGGGAAACAGATATTGCTACCAAACATGTTATATGTACAAGGTTCTGATTACAAGTACTTCATCACAACTTATAAGCATTTCAGTTAATATAACGTGTTTATTATGAACTTTGTTGATAGCTCAGTGGGATAAAACAACAAGCAAAAAACCTGGAAAAAATAAGAACCATATTCCCTAGGTTTCTTATCTAGAGACGTTAAAGGTCAATAGGAGACTAAGGGCATAACCAATTTACTGTTTAAGCTGCTCTACTTCATGCTAACTCTTTGCATGACATTTGAGTGCTTTTTGCACCTTCCAGTAAGAATTGCAGTAAGAACCTCCGAATTAAGAAATTGGGTTTGGATTTCAACCCAAAGTAGAATGAGACAGTTTCCAAAGTTTCCAGTCTAAGATAAAAATATACTCTTAACCCCAGACCAGAGGTGAAATTCAGCTGGTTCACACAGGTTCTATAGAACTGGTTGTTAGAAAAAATCTTCCCCCCCCTACTTTGCAGGGTTAATCTCATAGAGGTTAACTTTACAAGGTTAATTTTGTAAATAAGGCAGTTGTTTCTAGCTTAATCTTTATGGCCTTGCTCACAGAAACTGCCTCTCCCCTTATTACATTGTAATTTTGGTGAAGTTTAATTCTGGCTTGGTGATGTTTAATCCTGTGGCCATGCCCACAGAACCGGTAGTAAAAAAAATTGAATTTCACCACTGCCCCAGAATGAATGTTCCTGGGTGATACAAGCTTCTACTCAGTATGAATTTTGGCCAATACCAGTTTTTTTTAACAGTAGGCCATACATATCTGTTCAGAAGACAATGCCACTGTATTCAGCAGGACTTACCTTCAATGAAGTGCATGTGGCATTACAATCCTAATGATTCATCTATGAGGTAATCTAAGTAAATTACAGGCATGGCAATTGTGCTTAAGTAAATGTTTCCTTCTAGATTTCTCAGGCAGAAATCTCCTTTTTAAAAAAAAAATCATCTAGGAATCTATAAAAGAGTTAAAGATATTCATAAGAGAATATTTTGAATGTTTGATGAGCCTTCAAAACCAAGTAAAACAGTGAAGATCTGTGGGTAGCTCTAGTAATAGAGCACCCATTTGCAGAAAGCAAATTGTTCCACTAATTCACTATTCTAAGTATTGAGAAATTTCTTCTTATTTCTAGGTTGGCTCTTCCTTGATTAGTTTCCATCCATTGCTCCTTGTCCTGCCTTCAGGTGCTTTGGAGAATAACAGTTTTCCTTCCATCACTGCTCTACAAAACATGCAGCATAGTTAGAATAAAGCATCACAGTGAATAGATTTCCTTCATAACAGTCCTCCCAGCTTGTTTGCAAGAATTTGACAAAGACAGAATATTAGATGAAATGCTCACACCATAATTTTATCCCTTGTATGTAAACTGGATAATTTCACTTGCAATTGTGCAAGCAGTTCCATATTATTTAATATTAATTTAACAGTGTTTTGCCTCTGGTCCTTCTAATGCTTCTTTCTTGGCACATTTCATCACCCACTAGGAATCAAGTGTATGATTTTATTTCGAACAATTTGAAACGTCAACATAAAATAATGGGCTTTCCTTCTGCATTTAAGGCAGATATTAAAAATCCAACTGAAGTAGTATGCACAGCAACATCCTTTTCTTTTCCTTTTTAATATTTCTACTGGGTAATAATATAGACCCCAGAGCTATGACACAGTAGAGTTTCTTTTAAATTAAGTATGATCTTGGGTTATTCATGGACTGCAAGTATTTTGGGAACAATGCCATTATCTTTCTCTTGTTAGTTTAGAAGCCAGGAATTTTCTTGTGCTTTCCCATTGATACATTAACTGGGTTAGACCCTGTATTTTTTTAATCAGTCAAGATCAGCTAGAAACTATGACTACAAGACTATTTTTGAGGGATGGTTGGTATATCATTTTTATATCACCAATCCTGCCTGAAGAAAAGTGTGTGTTTGTGTGTGTGAAATCAAAACAATTATCAGTGAAATGACTTGCCTGCAGAGGTACTGAGTGCTGCATCACTAGTGATTTTTAAGAAGAGATTGGATAACCATTTGTCTGAAATGGTATAGGGTTTCCTGCTTGAGTAGGGGTTGGAGTAGAAGACCTCCTAGGTCCTTTGCAACTCTGTTATTCTGCTTGTGAATTCAAATGGCACTTTCCCACAACCTAGTGAGGTATGAATTTTGCATGTCTTATACATGTCAATTTTGTCATAGTTAGTTCTCAAGAGGTCTTCTGTCTAGTCTTAAACAGATCTTTAATGCCCTTTATACCTCATTTAAAAAAATCTTTTTATTTATTGGGTTATTTTTTTCCAAATGCATGTGGAATATTATTGTATTTCATGCCATTTTAACACTGTGCATTGGGAGTAGAATATTATACAGTCAGAAAGTGACTGCATTTCCTTTTCTTCCATTTTATGACTGATTAACTCTGATCCCCAAACAAGCTTTTTCCACAGTGATTGTGGTTGGAGATGTGGGATTAATAGTATTAATCCATGTGAAAAATTATTAATGTAATCAGTAACAAACCAAAACAAACAAACAAACCCCATCCAACATCCATCTTATTTTATTTACAAAGATTCCCTACAGTAAACAGGAGTGTTGATTTTAATGAGGCAAGTTTGATTCATGAGCATATTAGTTTGTGGTACTAGGTGACTTCCTACATGCCCATAATAATAGGATACTCTGCATGAACATTTTGTGAAGTAAAGAGACATGAAGAAATTACAATTACTGCTTCTATTTTAGTACACAGTTCCTGTGCTTCAACAAGAATTTATAATATGCAAAAATAAAAATTAGATTATACAGGCCATCAAGGATCCTTTGTATGTATCAGGAAGGAGGGGTTGGGTGGTTTTTTTTTAAGGTACATAAAAATACAGGGAAGTGGGATATATTTATTCTAGCGTATGCATTTGATGTGCTCAAGTATATTTTTCTGAATGTTTTTGATGACAATTATCTTTCAGGGTCCAATGACTGTACAAAATGCTTGTACAGGAAAGGACACTTTTAAATACTGACACCCTCACCCCTCCATATTGAATAATTCAAAAGTTTAATTTCCCTTCCTTGCATCCTGAATAGACACTCAGCTTTCCTGTCTCATCTATCATATTTTATATTTCCTCTATTCTTTTCTTGCTAAGTCAGCAACTTACACTTTCTATGAGTACTGATAGAAAAACTATTTGAATTATGTGAGCATCAAAAAGAGAAAGATTTACTCTGAATTAGTAGGAATTCTTTTAGGAGTTCTTGTCTTCAATAATAGATAAGAACTGATCTGTAGAAGGAAGGAAGGAAGGAAGATTATTACTGGGATTTTTGTGTGGACATGTGTGAGTGCCTTTGAGTCAATGTTGACTCCTGGTGATTGCCAAGCCAACTTCTTCTTTTTTTTAATGAGAGAAAATGACTGGCCCAAAGTCACCCAGCTGGCTTCATGCCTAAGGCAGGACTGGAAAAAATGGGGCTCCAATTTCTAGCCTGGCACCTAAAACTCTCATTAGTAGGTTGAAAATACGATTTAAAATGTTATTTTCTAGGACTCCTAATTTTTATAACACAAATCTTTTTTTATGTGTATGATAGATGACCCATTATTTGCATAAGATGTGTTAAGAAAGAAGAATGGATTTTGGACTTATTTCGCCAGGACCTCACAACATTTCCTCCAGCTAATTTTAAAGATAGAGCATCATATTTTTTTAAAAGCAAGAGAACAACCATGTTTATGTAGTCATAATTATCACCAGATTTTTAAATTAAATCAAATCCTTAATATTTTCTACAATAGGGCTGGGAGAGTTTGGAAGAAGACTATCTGACTTTAACTTCTTTTTTAAAAGAAAGAAATATTTACATATATATTTATACATTAGATTATCCTTGATAAATACTTAGATATTCATAGATTAACACTAGAATTACACTGTTGGTTAAAACATCTAGCATAAGAAACTAAATTAATCAATTTAGGAACTAAAATCTATCTTTGTTTCTTGATATAGTTGCTTGACAGCTTACAGGGACTCAGCAAATGATTGTAGAAGTTGGTTTAGTACAACCTAAAACAGGCTAATAAACCTGAATTAGATTAGTTCATATGGAAGTGGGAAAATAGCACAAAAGGACTCTTTGGATCTACATGAAAAAAACATGCTGGAGAGGAGGGTATTTTTCACTCATTGGAGAAGAAAGTGGTAGTGAAGATAATGATGATAAGTAACTCAAAAGCTGACCTGCCAGGGAAAATTCAGCAATGGACAAACTACCAGTTTGATTCATGGATGTAAGTCAGTATAGTTGATTCTTGCTTAACTGTGGAATAAAATAGTTCTAGTTATTTACCAACCCAGAGAAGCACATATTTTAAATTAATTGTATAGCTCTGATTCATGCTTAAAATGACTTTGAGCTAAAAGTGGGAAGAAAAAAAAAGATTGTGTATTACCCTTTTAAAATAGGGTTCTGTGCTAGGAGGGGACAATTACTTGCAAAATAATGCAATAAAATTAGCAAAGAATTGAGAATGTGAAACTGCTTGATCTAGTAAAACTTGAGCAAAATTATTTTCTATTATTGTTTCAATAAATAAATGGAAGTGTGTGCTTAAATTGTGAAGAGTTATGTGATCATGTTTTATTCAGATTCCTCATATCTGTGGGTATAGCTTTTCACATGTACACTTAAGCTTTCATTTATCTAAGATAAAGGTGTCAGAGTTTGCAGCAGCAATCACATTCAGAAACACACACAAGTAATTGAACTCAGCAGAATCCAATAACTTCTCTTTATATATAATATAACATGAAGTAAGTATACAATACCAAAAGCAGGTTTTTCCAATGTGGTAGCAAATACAAGCAAAATACAAGCAGAGGAGAGGAGTTTTAGTTTCAGGTCTCAGAGCTCAGTACAGATTAGTTTCAGTTTCTTGAGCTGCAGAGCTAAGCCACACCCAAGCTCCTTGCTGTTTCAGTCAAATACTGTTTCAGTTTCCAAACAGCTCCCGTGCCTGGCTTAGTTGCCATGTCTCTTACAAGTCATGAACTCTCATATACTGAAAAAACGTAATCATTGACTTACAATCATAATTGAGTCTGGAATTAAGGTAATAAGTCGTGGAAGTCATTAAATAGGATACCAGGGGATGACGGCCATTTTTACAACTCTTTTTCTGACAGCTATTGGAACTTGAGTACCAAGTTATAAGTACCCTTTTGGAAGTTACTTTGTAACTTCAAATGGTCGCTAAGCAACCAGACATTAAACAAGGTCTCCAAAGTGTGATTACAATGTGATAGCAGAGGCTTTAATTTTGATGGTTTTTAGCTTCATCATTAACTTTATTATTTTGTCTTCTATTTCTCTATGAAATTCAGGTGACCAAATCTAAAATCCTAGTAGACATAATTGTAAAAGAATTGTGTGTCTGCCACCACCCAGCTTCATAACAAAGCTTGGTTCTTTTTTCTAATCAACACTCTAATATATTTCCATCATTAAAGGCTGCAGTGAAAGGTTTTAGGACAAAAGTGTAATTCTAATCCTTATTCACATGGAAAACAACATTGCAGGGAAATCTCCCTTATTTTTGAAAATTAATAGCTGATAGGGTGTTAATACTTTAGATCAGGTAACTGTCAGGTCCTCCAAAAAAATTGTATAAAACAGTCTAATGCCAGTATAGTCAATTAAAATAATATTTTGAATTCACAGTTGGATCACATTAGCAACATATAAAACTCACTAGGTACTATCAGCATTTTAGATGATTCCAAATCCACAATATTTTTGTAGACAAATACTATTTATAAAGTCGGCATTATTTATTTATAGCAACTTTAAAATATATGAATAAAGTAATGATTAAAGGTCTTAAAATATTAAATAAGTTTCTTCTGAGTGTAAAGAACCTAATTCAGCAAAGGAGTTCTTTAACATACATTGAATATCTCAGGGAATGTTTAAAAAGGTAAGCTGTCAACTACTTTATGCTGGAAAATAAAATGATAAAGAGGACATATATTATACAAATTCTTGCCCCATTATCTTTTTTTGATTGAATTTCAATAAGCTCATTAATATGATTTATGGAAAGGTAGTCTGATTTAAAGATGTGAATGTGATTCTGAATAATATACCAAAAGTTTGGAATCTATCATTAGCTGAAGAATTATGAACCTATTGAACATGAGGCTTAGCACAAAAAAAAAAAAAAAAAGCCACATTCTTTTTTTTTTTAATGGAAAAAGAGTTTCACTTATTTTAAAGTCTTGGATTAATGATATGTCTTTGCTCTCTGTTTAAGAATCAGCTTTCTAGTGACATAATCAAGAATGAATTAATATTGTTCCATGTGGGGCCATGCCTAAATGACATGTTAGAAACTGAGCTGTTTTCTTTTAAGGTGATAATATATATCTTCCCTTTTAAAATTCATTATTTTATTTTTCTTTTCTGTGTCTTTTTCTTTTTAAATTTCTGTAATTTACAGCAATTTGTTTAAAAGAACATGAGCATTTGCATGTATCTTTCTATAATACATATATATCTCTATGCACATTTTCTCTATAGTATCTGGTTCTTCATCTCCCTATCCCTTCTTGATTTCTGCCACCAGGGAGAATTTGCTTGGTCTTTTTTGCCACTTAATCTCTGTCCTTCTTGGCACCCTCCTAGCAAATTATTTTGACCCTTCTGGCTATGATCTTTATCTGCTCAGCCAACTGTTCCCCTATCATCCAGCCTCCTGTGGTTGTTGTGTTGTGTTTTTTTGTTTGTTCATTTGTTTTTTTTGTGGTTCACCAGTGGCCAGACTCAACAAGTGAGAAGGTTAGGGAGGAACATGGGCCAGTCCTGGAGTCTGGGGAAGGCTCTGATGAGTGCTCTGCATCAGAGGCAGTGATGGGGCCAAGGCCGTCTGACAATTATCGACTGCCTTCGGAGTCAGAGACCAGTGGGGCAAAAGAACAGCTGGAGCCTGTTTCTGATGTGCACATGCAAAGAACTGCCAGGAGAAAGGAACAGTTAAAGGGCAAGGGCCGATTCGGGAGTAAAGGCACAGGTGGACAGCCCCTCCCATAGGGAATAAAGAGGAGTGAAAGGGGAGTGGAGTTTGCAGGAGACAATTAGTTTGCTTAATTAGTGTGAAGATTTGTTCCTGACTCTCAGAGACTCTGTGCCAAGTACTTTCTTGTACAGAATTGTGTTTGGAAGATATCAGCCTGGCAGCTCTCCAAGCCTGATAAGGTCTGTGGTTGTAAATTCCCCCTTGAAAGACTGTTTACTGGGAATTTGCTGGATGTGAATGAGAGGAATTAGCTTAATAAAAAGGGGTTTTGTTGGGACAAGGAGTCTACTTTGTGATTTTGGGAAGCCTGGGTCAGAAGTTTTTTCCTAATCTTTATTTCTCTTTTTGACCACACCCATTTGTTTGTGATCAGTCCCCTTTCCCTTTATCTTCATGGTTCAGTTTTGAGATTCAATTTTTTTTTTGCTTAAGTTTCATCTCTGCTCTTTTATTCCACGGGGCAGTGGGAGGGGAACACCTTCCACTCTGAATTAAACTTTTGTTTCTTTTCTTTCTTATCTGCCAACATATTCCCAAATTCTAATGGCGATCAAGAAGTTTCATTAGAATAAACCTTTTATTTCATTATTCATTTTGTTAATAACAGACAACCAGGGTATCTTGGCAGGTGACAGTAAAAATGAATGAGACTGATTTTCACGAATTAGATGCCCAATAGTGACTGAGTCATTTCGATGGATTACACTATTTTATTTCTGTAACAGGTTCTCAAGGCCCTAATACAGACAGGCAGAGGCTTCTAAGAAAGGGATGTGTCAAGGGGGCAAATGAACAAAGCACCATTCTAACACAGTGCCTGGCACCTAGTGTGCCCCCTTTTTTACATTTATCATGACATTGCACCTACACACAAAGAATTAGAGCTTGTATTACAATAATGTTAGGCTACTTTCACTACTGGATATTGCATATATCTCTGCAGACTAGAAACCAAGGCTGCATGCAGACGGTTGTCACTTAATTACCCTAACTGGGAGAAGTAATACCATGGCTAAAAAAACAACACAGCTGTTAAGCAAAATCTCATGTGACCACTCTGCTTAATGATGGGATTTCTGACATCTTTTCATGTCGTTTTTTTTTTTTTGTCATGGGCTCCTTTCATGTGCCAACCAGGTACCTTTTTTGTGAAAGGAAGCCCTGAACAGCATAGAAAAGAAGGACCTAGCTGGTAGTGGCAGGAAGCAGGGCATACATTAAGCATAGGTATCCTCTGATGGATTGCTGGATGTTTCCAAGGCACTTCCCTGTGCCATAGACCAGGCTCAGGACTCAGATTCTGTGTCTGAATTTGATGTTGAAAAAGCTATTCCAGTTGAAATGTCAGCCTTAGAAAGTAAAAAGTCAGGAATTACATGAGGCTGAGGTACCACCTTAGCAACTGGAAAAGTTAGAGGAGGAGGATGCAAGACAATCTAGCTCAGGAATTCTCAACCCCTGGGGCCACGGCCCATTACTGGGCTGTGGCATATTTGCAACCAGGCTGCACAAGCGGTGAGCTGGTGTACATGCATATGCACACAGATTGATTTACAATAGTGGCAGGCCAGTGTGCATGTACATGCATGTGCAGCTCAATTTGCACAAGTTAAGTAGCATGCATTTGTGCACCGGCACCAAGCCACAAAGTTCTAGCCTATGCACCCAACAAGTAGAGAGCAAAGAACAGCAAAGTTCTATTAGACTCCTCACCAAGCAAAGGACTAGAAGTAGGCCTCAACTTACGATCTTAATTGAGCCTGAAATTAATCATTATGTTATGAAACATCCATGTGACCATAAATAATTTTCCAGCCTTTCTGCAGTGATCTTTATGCAATTATTAAATGAATTCATTCATTGGAATGTTTTTTTTTTGCCAAAAACTGTCAAAAAATACCAGAAACCTGTAAGGGGGGGGGGGAGCCTTAGTACTTTCATTCAGCACCATTGTAACTTTGAATGGTTACGAGATGAATGGCTGCTAATCACGTGTTACCTGTATAAATTTCATACTCTGTTTCGAAAAAAGAAACCTCTCTTAAGAGATCTGGATTCCATCCATCCAAAGGGTGTGAGGTTTAGTTTCCTCAAGCAGAACACAATGTTGTCCCTGAAACACAGGTGGGAAAAAAAGTCCTTTAGAAAGAGAAATGTCATGAAGCTTACATAGATGTTTAGGAAATTTTTAAAACTCTTAAATTATGTTCCAGTCAATAAACAGGGGGACATTTACCTCTTTTCCCTAACATAAGGGCTTGTTATAGAGTAAGCTGAAGAAATGTCTAAAAATACTATTTTAAAATGCTGCTCAGTTGAGGCCTGTCTCTCATTGCACATATTTTTTACACAGGTTTCCTATTATTCCTTGTAAAACGTAAGTATCTCTCCTTATTCTATTTCCACAAGCCACAGGCTTCAATTTCTATCCAGTAATTTAGTTTGATGGAATATTTCTTAGGGGTGGTGGGAGATTATATAACCAAATGTGTGCTTTTAGTATAGAAAAGGCAGCCTAAATAATTGGTCCTAAATTATGTAGTATAAAACACTGCCTGTCAAACTGAAACAAAATATATTGTGGCTTGTCAAACCAGGAAAAATGCCTTTGTGAATCCTTTACTTAATTTGCCTAAACTAAGAACTCTCCCTATTGCAAATATGAAAAGTTAAGAAAAATAGCTAAGTTACATATGACGTCTAAGTTGCCTGTATTATTTTCTAATACATTCTAATGTAATGTAATATAACAAAAGAGCTATAAAACTATAATTTGTTAATTAATGTAAATTCCTTAATTAGAGTTCAATTACATTACATGTATCCCTTTAGCCAACTGATCAAAGCGGCAGGGTAGCCCACCCTATGCTAACTCAGACTAGAGAGGTAGCAAGTGATACTGCTACATTTAAGGATTTGGGAGTTGTGTAATCATAATCAGGTATTCTATTCATGTATTTATTTATTTAACAAGTTTATATGGCCATCCATTCAGTTGAATGCACCTCTAGGTGCCCCACAACTAAAAATTAAAACCATGTCTTAAATTTTTAAAAAAAATACAAGATAAAGATCCATGGTGGTGCAGCGGTTAGAATATAGTACTGCAGGCTACTTCTGTTGATCATCACTGCTGCAGTTTGACAGTTCAAATCTCACCAGGCTCGAGATTGATTCAGCCTTCCATCTTTCTGAGGTCAGTAAAATGATGATCCAGATTGTTG
The DNA here is from genome assembly GCA_017656035.1 of Myanophis thanlyinensis. NCBI lineage: Eukaryota > Metazoa > Chordata > Lepidosauria > Squamata > Homalopsidae > Myanophis > Myanophis thanlyinensis. The sequence continues at coordinate 7,038 of JAEANM010002852.1, read as the reverse complement.
AAGGCAATATGCTGACTCTGTAAACCACTTAGAGGGGGGTGTAAAGCACTGTGAAGCAGTATATAAGTCTAAGTGCTATTGCTATAAAAGAAAAGAGCATTCATCTAAACACAACGTAACCATTATACAAGCTCACCTCCATTTACAAGTTTTTACAGACTAAGATATATGGGGCTAATTAATATCACCTGGAGGGGAGATGAGATTCCAAGTGTGAGACCCACAGCAGAAATGGCATGTTATCTTGATCCCATCAGATGGAAGTATTTAGCAGTTGGGACCTGCAACATTCCTCCCCTGCTGAATCTGATGACACAAGTAGATGTGATCCACAAGCAATATACCAAAAATACTACAAACTTTCTTTTTGATAATGATAGGTCTGTTGAAAACATTGTGATTTTTGGTGCAGTATAATTAATGTAAGTTAACCACATTTTTAGTTTGTCTAATTGTATATTGAAACAAATTCATTCATTCAATAACAACCAACATTCTTTACCATGTGAAATTTGTTCCACTTTTTTTCCAGAACTTTTCTCAAATACCATAGAGCTGTCACAAGACAGATATTTTGCTAGTACCGTAATATAAACTATTATGCAAATTATACTGAGCAATGCCTTGCAGAAATCATATCAGCTGGTTCAGTTTAGCTATTTAGTGAGGGCTGTTGATGTTCCCCAATCAATGGACCTTTTCAGGAGGACCTTCTCAATGGACCTTTTTCAATCCCTTTTATGGAATACTCTGTTCCTCGAGGTACAGATGGCCCTTACTCCACTGATATTTCAAAGAGACAAACCAAAGCCAGCAAGTGATACTTTGGAAATATCTTTTTAAAACAAATGTTGATTATATTATACATATTTTAATGATGTGTGATTAGTGCACCCATTCACCTTCCTTAGGATGAAATAAAAAATGATAATGCGTCCAGCATTTTTGAAGAATTTAATTTGGAACAGCCTGAATTTCTGAGTTTGTATCACTGAATATTTTAAAAGCATTGCTAAGCACAACTCACTGGGAGGGAAGCAACCAGTGTTCATGTATAAATTTTGCCAGCTCATCTGGAAGGCACCTCTACTTTCTCATTTTTTCTCCCTTTTCAGGCAATTTCAAAGGCACCCTGTTTGCATGAGCCAATTTCATATTTTAACATTTCATATTGTCACTCAGCAACAGAATTTTGGAATGTTATAATACACAATAGGGCATAGCAATTTAATTAAATGGGAAAATATTAAATGTGTATTAGGATGCAGCTAGAGGCTTAACATTTCTTGGAGTGCCACAGTTGTTTTCAAAGACAGATTTCAAGGTGCATTGAAGCATATTGCTATGAAGAGCACAGAAAGGCATTTTAAGCAGCCTTTTCAATTCCTATTTGCAACATCTAAGAGCTGAATAGGAAGCATGGGTGGGAGTGTTGAACAGAATGGGGAAATAAGACTAGGAGTGGGAGTGGAAGTGTGTGAATGTGTGTGTAGGTGTGTGTGTGTGAGAGATAGAGAGAACTTTTGAATATTCTCCTTTTTCAATGAATTTTTTGCAATCTTTTAGATGAGTTTTTGCATAAAAAAACCCTGTGCACACTTGGTAAAGAACCAACTAATAGTCAAGCCAAACATGAGCACTTCGAAAAAGTCCAGTAATTTCAGAGGAAGTGCCAACCACATGCCTTAAAATGTCATCTGTGGATATTAATGAGACTTCAAAAACACAAACTTTAAGTGGACTGTATAATTGCTGTTTTAATGTTCAAATCTTGCTAGAAATGTGAAGCACATTTCAACTGAACTTCAGCTCCTTCAAATCTTCACTGATTTCAGACATCTGTTCAACAATCCTTCCCTGACAAAAGGAGCAATAGTACCTGTCCAAGAACATCTAACATTTAACCATTGGATTATATTTTTGTGCTTCTACTCAAGTAGAGGCAGAAAAGGTTCTCTTTTCTTATTTTATTACCAACCTTCTTCACTCAATGAGTCACTCAATGAGCTTCCCCACCCTATTGTGTGTGTGTTTGTGTTTGTGTGAGAGAGGGAGAGGGAGAGAGAAAGTCTGGATTTTCTTAACCTAATGTCCTAATTATTATACCATACTGGTCTTACTACTAGATTGCAGTCCTCATTAAGCATACGGATCTTCTATTAAAAGAAAACTCAGTCAACAAGCACATTTTTAAAAAATGCAGAAGACAAGTCCAATTCTTAGAATAATGACAAGAGTGAAAGCTTAAATTCCATTTTGCTTAATGGGATTTACTGTAATGATTAGGGCTGGACAGATCTTCAGATTTCATTCCAAAAGTTTGCTTTGGAGTATGTGGTTTCATGAACATGTTGCCTGTCAGTTTCAGTGGCAACATATGTCTCTTGAAAGACATGAATGTCAGTATATGAGAGTTCATGATTAGTAAGAGACATGGTAACAATGTCAGCCAATGAAGAAGCAAAGCAACGAGGTCAGCCAATGGGGACTGCTTGGAAATTGAAACATTATTTGCTGTGTGAGCATCAAGACAACAAGGAGCCTGGCCATGGCTTAGCTTAACTTCTGTACTAAAACTGCATGCTGTGCTCTGCTTTGAACTGAAACTCTACTCTACTCTGCTTGTGCTTGCTACTTTTCTCTACCATGTTGAAAGAGTTTTTGGTATTGCATGTTATATTATGTATAAAGAGAAGTTTCTTATATATAATGGAATCCTGCTGAATTACTTGTGTGTGCTTCTGAATGTGATTGCTACTGCAAACTCTAACAATGAAGACTTAAGTTAAAATAGTCATTCCTACTTAAGATGCTGCCCTTCTATTTCTCTTCTCTAAGAAGCATTCTCCCCTGCCACATGAGCGTCTCAAACCCAATCACTTATAAAAACAAGCAGATGCGTTATACTGTAAGACCATTCCTTGTTTCCTTTTCATAGGTATCTAGTTGGTCAATTCGGAAAAAGGGTCCTTCAGACTCACTGGCAAGATTCTTTATATATTTTTATTGGATATGACACACACAAATTAAAATATGATTCACTTTTTCTGCATTAAATATTTGCTTACTAACAACAACCCTAATATAATTATGTGACTATGTTTGTATGTAACTGGCTAGCAGAAGATTAACAAAAATTCACAAGTACAACATTTTCTATTCTTTCAATAAGGCTTGCAGAACTGATTCTTACACCCACAATCCCTAACTGCTGAACTAGATTGCTAATGTCATGGAAAATTTAGTTCGATAAACAAATACGATTGAGAGAGGCCAAGAGTGTTTTAAATTAAAGAAACCCTACTCCAAAACCCATGGAAAAAAATAATGAATAATAAAAATATAACCTGCCATCAGGGTCATAACTTTAAATTGCTGCCAAATTACTGCCCTTTCTTGGAACCCTTTTACTATAACGTGCTCCTGCCAAATTTAGGAACCATTTCCACCTTTCATTTTTTTAAGTATGTGAGAGGGAAAATTAATTTAGAAACTTATTTAAAAAAAAAATCCACCCATATTTAACAAATGCAACATGCTAAACAGGATTGAAATGTTTGGAGTGAGCAATGATGTTATAACAGAAATCTGAAAGTACCACAATTGCAGTCAACCTGCCTGGATAGAGGAACAGTCTGTATGCCAACTCTAAGGCAATCTTTCACTAATCATATTATATTGGTAAATCTTTAGACTGTAATTAGAAAATGGCTTGCAGCAGGTCTTTTTCTGATTTGTAAATGAAATTAGGCAAAGCAATAGAATTTATCTCAGTAATTTGCTTATAATGTTGTTTTCTTCGCATCGGGTCTCCTAGATAAAGCATTCCTGGGATTCAAGAGCCAGAGCTTTCTTTCCTTTAGAAAGCATATCGATCATCGCCACTGAATGGACAATGCTTTGCGTTGTGCTTCTTCGGAAGAGAATGGGGGAGGGATGGACATCAGCCACATTTTGGTACTATTGTGCGAATGACATGAATGACCTGATGTCCTTTTTTGGCAACTGATGCAAATGATGCATGACATCATTGTGAGGCTGGGGGATGTCTGCACTGCTTTTGTTTTGTTTTTAATAGTAAGTTTAGTAATGCTTAACATTTAAAAAGATAAACAGTAAAGTGAAAAAAAAAATAGAAGTACAGAAAAGGAAAGGAAAAATAGAATCCCCAACTACACTCATACTGGCATTAACGTCATCATTTTCCTGACAGTTGGAACAATTAATCAGTAAAACAACTTGCCTCCAGAAGTTGTGAATGCTCCAAAGCTGGGAGTTTTTAGGAAGAGATTGGGCAACCATTTGTCTGAAATGGTATAGGGTTTCCTGCAATAGCAGGAGGATTGGCTAGAACACCTCCAAGGTGCCATCCAATTCTATTCTATTCTATTCTATTCTATTCGATTCTATTCTATTCTAAATAGCCCACTATTTAGATGGATTTTCTCCCCAATCTTTTTAAAGAGGGAAGGGAGTGATTTTCCTGCTGTCTTGTGTTTTACTAGAAGATCTCTATTCATGCAGGCTATGCAACTGTTTCCCATAAGTTAATGGCAGGTTACATTAGCCATGTCATGAGAATACAGCCATGTGTAGGAGAAACATGGTAAATACTATTTAGTATTACTAAAGAAAATAGTAAATACTATTATATTTCATGTAGTTCTCAACAGCTTTATGACAAACAATCTGAAATACCTAACATTAAGGTATAGGATTTAATTATGCTAAACACAGAATACAATCGGATTGCATCTGTTCACATTAACCTAATTTAACATGATTGGAAAAGATTAATCATGGTTATTTGTTGTTACTTGCATGATATTTTTTTTCTGTGCAATTTTGTACATTAGCAAACCAAATCAAGAAGATGAGAATAAAACATCCCTATGAAAAACAAACTAATTATGATAGCTTTTTTGACTATGAAACATAATATATGGCATAAACATTTCTTGGAGCATCAGAGCATGAATTCTAAGCAATTGCTTTTCTAATATAATTTTTTTATTAAAAGTTTGACAAAGAACACAAAAACTAACACAAACTAATATGGAGTAAAGCAGTAGAGACAGAAAAAAAAAGCAAAGGAAGAGATGGAAAAAATAAAAAACGTTTAATGTCACTTGCAGCAAATATAAGTATAATAATTTCTATGATTACGAAAGAAAATTCATTCTTTTCCCCCAATCATTAAAACCACATGTGAAAAGTAAATTCTTCTATGAAAAAAAATCTATAAAGGGTTCCCGGTCAGTCATAAATGTAGATATTGTTTTTTTCTCTAATCAGAGATTAATTTAACCATCTCAAATTCCATCTTCTTCACCAACCATTTCTTCATTGTAGGTAGTGCTGAAGCTTTTCACTTTTGACCACATAATATTCTTGCTGCCGTTGTCATACCTAAAACAAAGTTCCATGATTAGTTTCCTGTCTATTAGACTCAAAAGAAAGGTCTCTAGTTTCACTTGTACATTAGGCTTTAAAATCTTCTGAATGTATATCTTCTGTATGTATTCATTGCTAAAAGGAAAATAATATTTTTTTCAGTTTGAACTATGAAGAATCCTTCCTCAAATGTAAAATATAAACAATGAATATATCCTCTAACAAAATCTAGCATTAAATGATAGCATTTGTACAGAATAGTTGTCATCATTGGCTTTTTTTATTGCTGTTGTTACCTTTAACTTTCACACCAGGTGATCCCAATTGTTTAAGTTTCTCATCCAACCTTTCTCTATGCACTTATTCTTCCTGTTCCACTCATTCCAATTATGTTCCTGTCTCCCACTTGATTTGACTAAATTAGGTCTATCAGAACTAGTCATGAATTATTCTAGGAGGTCTTTCATTTAGCTGTTTGAGAACTCCACTTCCTTCTTAATTAGGATCTCCTGCAGTTTACTTTGATTATACACTCTTCCTCTAACTTTTATAACATAGCATGAAGCAGACTGCAATACATTTCAGTACAGGAGCATTTTCTTCATCCTGTAATCTTCAAATTTACAGTTTCGATTACCTTTCATAGAGGACCTTGGGAAAGCTTGTTCCCAGGGTTATAGTTAAGTTGGTTCTACAAAGACCACCCAGGATGGTTCATAAAATGTACAAGAATTGAATTAAAACTAATGCCTCCACCTCCCAAACTTTAAATAGAGAGATTTTAATAAATGAAACTGAAATTCACTAAATATTCTCTCAAATATAACTCAGCTCCTGGTTATAAATAGACAATCCATGCCATTTTCTTGATCAGCATTCGAGGTGGTTTGTAGTGCATAGCATTTTAGCAGAGAACAGTTTGAATATGATTAATTTTTCCAAATTTCCACATACATCTCTTTTGGCAAGGAATTTTAACAGATACATTGCTGAAAATGCTATATTTTCCAGGATTTAAATTTTGGCTATTCTCAGACACAAATTATTTTTATCTTCTTTGGAGATAGTGCTATTCTGGCTGCCCTCTCTAGGACCTCATCAAAGTAATAATGGCGATGTTTCATAATTAATGACTCCATTGGAACCATGGTATATCTTGCACCATCTTCCTTCATGGACCTTCTTTCATTTTTTTGCCTCCCTTCTTAAATCCACCCTCATGCACCTATGGATAAGTTCAAAGCCAAAATATTTACAGTTGGCAGCTGAAAAAAAGATTACAGTCAAACATCCTTGCCCATTGCCATAAGAAAAAGATGCTGCATAAGGATTATCTAGAGAAATTGTAGCCTCTAGTAGTATTGTAGGATCAATTTTCAATTCAATTCAATTTCAAATTTTATTGGTCACATACACAATCATACATGGGTATGATATACAGTGAAATGCTTACGCAACCGCAGGTAAGTTAAGGTAGGAAGGGAGGGCTAGGGGTAGCTGGGAAGTTGGGAATTAGATGCAGTCATGGATCTTATAGTCCTAATATTCTTGTGGTACATTGCCTGGCATCTTATAGTCCTGAGTATTCTTCTTGTTACGTTGCCTGGGATTGTGGTACATTGCCTGTAAGTCTTTCGGCCCTCT
>JAEANM010002851.1:0-23526 GCA_017656035.1 Myanophis thanlyinensis | reverse complement strand
TTCAACATAAGAAAAATTCAGGATACAAAGGCCACCCTGGAACGGATTAATTTCGTATCTTGAGGTACCACTGTATATCAATTGACCTTCTGGGATGAACATAATGAATAAGGTGATCTGGTAGGAAAAGCAGGTCTTGTAAACATCCAGGTGTCAAGCCAGATATAAGTGAAAACCATCACAGTGAATTATATCCAGAAACCAAGTGGTGACTAATTTAGGGCACCGAAATACAGGTGTAACATGCTCTTGGCAGGTTATGCCTTCCGGGAACCAGACTGTTTGTGTTTTATACCAGTTGCAGCTTTCAGAAACGTTCTTCAGATTTCAGAGCCGTGGGGAAAAATTGAAACCTTTAAAGAAAATTACAATAGAAATCACGCCCAACCTTTAACAGCAATACCATGATGTTGGTACTCACCTTTAAAGCGCTCCATAGCTTGGGACCCGGTTACTTACGGGATCACCTGTTGCCACCGTCAGCCTCCCACCGACCTGTGCGTTCCCACAGGGCTAGCCTCCTTGGATTCCACTGTCAGGACGGTGTCGCCTGGCAGTCCCAAGGGTTCGAGCCTTCTCTGTGGGGGCACCCTCCCTCTGGAACGAACTGCCCCTGGAGATCCAGACCATCACAGACCTTCCAGCGCGCACTGAAAACCTTTCTGTTCCAACAAGCCAGTCTGGCCTAGTACTGTTGGTTGGGGATTTAAATTGGTTTTTAATTACTTAAATATGTAATTTTTAAATTGTTTTAAATTTTAAAATTTTATAATTAGTTTAATCGGCCTTAATTTAATTAATTTTAACTGGTTTTTAAATTGTTTATATGTATGTTTTTACTTGGCTATGCACCGCCCCGAGTCCTTCGGGAGAGGGGGTGGTATAAAAATCTTGATAAATAAATAAATATAAAAAGAGCATCTCTTATTTGCAGTAACTAAATTAATACAATATTACGGATTTGGGAACTGATAAAACAGGAAAACCTGTCTTTGCTTTTCAGCTATGAAAAAAATGATGAAGATTGAACTGACCAGCCACCCAGTGTTTTATTTTTTTGAACTGTCTTGACTGAAATTACATATCTTTAACTTAAAAAGTTTAAAACTGAGTGAATTGAAAATGCATGCCCTTCTTTTTTGTAAACTACTTTTTACTCTGAGAAAACTATCATAACAAAACAATATTAATACCATTTAAAAACAGCAGTTGTTGTTCTATCACAGCATGGTAAAAAATATTTGCCAAGCCATCCATAACGATTAATTAAACTGGAGCTGATTTTATAACTGTGCCCATTTCTTAGTGCTAAGATCATTGTTCTATTTATTTTGTTAGATTAACTTGGGGAGGGGGGGGAACCTAACAAATTGCTTTATATGTTATATATTTTTCAAAAATGAACTTTCTCCTTCTCTTGAAGTACCACAAAGTATGCATTCAGATTATAATAAACAACAAGAATGCATTTAGAAATGATTATAGAAGCTTCTTCACTAGTGCATAAATCACTATTTAAATTGAACAGAAAAGAACATAACAAAACAAGGAAATTGGAAGGGACCTTCTAGCCCAACCCCGTGCTCGGACACGAAAGTATACCAGGGGTCTCCAACCTTGGCAACTTTAAGACTTATGGACTTCAACTCCCAGAATTCTGGGAGTTGAAGTCCACAAGTCTTAAAGCTGCCAAGGTTGGAGACCCCTACCCTATACCATTTCGGACAAATGGTTATCCAATCTCTTCTTAAAAGCTTCCAGTGTTGGAGCTTTTATAACTTCTGTAGGCAAGTCATTCCACTGATTAATTGTTCTGTCAGGAAAATTCTCCTTAGTTCTACCTTAAAATTATATTTAAATAGTTAAATTTTGAAGGCCAAAAAAATCAGATATATCCCCCTATAAATATATAACTATGTTGTGGTCAAAGCAATGATATAACAGACACATCAGGGAGGGAAAGTGCCCTTATTTGAGTGATAGGAACAATATTTTGTTCCCAGAACACAATGCATGGTGTCTTCAAAGTTATAAATGGATTGAGATCTAGGACTGAGGTATCTTGCAGATCATTTTCCCCTCTGTGTCTATCATCATATGATCTATTCATCATTTAAGGCCCTGTTCCAAATTCCTCAGATGTCAGAGGCTTGATGGGCAGCAACAACTACGGCTTTTCCATAGGGAACACCCTATGGAATAACATTCGTCATAGCCTGACAAAGACAACACTATTTCTGTTTCCAACTGTGATCTATCATTTGGCTTGTTTTTTGTATCTGGTGTGGGATGGAGTCTGGGGTTTTGTTTTGTTTTGTTTTTTCAGGGGATGTTAAGTATTTAAAAACGTTTTTAAATAATAACGGGATGAATGATGAAACACTGACAATGATGCTAAGATAACTCCATCGTTAGCAAGAAGCAGGAAACTGTTCTACTTAGATTTGTATATTATACAATGTATGCCATTTTATAATTGCAGTCAAGATTACAGCCCACTTCTTTGCATGTTAATCACGAAGGTTCTGGGTGGTTCATATTGTTCAAAAGACACTCTACAAAGTGCCTTTGAACAAATTGACCGAAATTGCCTACCACTCCTCCCTGAAACAGGCACATCCTTTTCCAGAGGCAGTGTGGCTACTTCAAAGGTTTTCCCAGGTTGTTTGCATATGTGTACAGATGCACATGGGTACAGATGCACAGGCAGTGTTTTCTGCCAGGACAAAATGAAGCAGCCTTACAGGAACATGCATACACAAATGGACTCTTGAAGCAACCATGGCTAGCAACCTGAAATGTGACTGCCTCAAAAAAAGGAACACTGCACACTCACCAACATACTTTGCAAAGCATTCTGCAATACCTAAAAAAGCTCTAATAAGACTCCCCCCCCCCTTTTATTTCCAGGTTTGATTTCCTATCTTTCTCTGGGACATACAATCATAGTCAGATACTATTGTACAACCTCTTTAAAAGAGAAAGAAATGCTCATTCCTTCTGCATACTTCTTGCTTAAATCCTATTCAAATGGATACCTGGAAGAATTTATGTGGTGAAAATGAATACATTACTTAGAATAATGTTTTTTTTTTAAACCATACCTGCTTTAAAAAATGATGTACCTTTTCAACAATGGTTGAAAAGGTACTTTTTCATCACTATTGAAACTGCAAAATAAGTTTGTTAAATAAGACAACTGCTAAATGAGGGCTGCCCGTTAGATTAAGTAGATATCTTAACAATAAAAACTAAACAAAATTTTCTCCTTATTTACTGCTACTTTTTTCAGCAGAGAATGTATGACCAAGGTTAAATTTAAAGCTAAGTCTCTCCTGGAAAAGACTTGATCAATCAGTATTAGCTATATAGTTGTTGCTTAAGAATCTCTAAGTTTGCCATATTTCCTCGACACCCCTAGCGGTAAAAGAGGAAGTAAAGAAGACGAATACTCAAAACCATAACCATATAATCTGTTTCACACGTTTACATGACACTTAGTCCCATGTTATAAAATGGGCCTGTACAACTCATAGTACGTAAAGGGCCATATTCTCCCATTACAAATAATCAAGGACCATAAAGAAATAGCTGGCATGCCCATTAGCCATTCAGCAACAGTGTGCCAACAGGGATGAAGCTACCAGTTTTGGCACGATCTGGAAGCACTGGAGATGCCTGGCAATGTGTTTTGAGGAGAAGCAACTATGAAAAACTAGGTGGCGGCAGCAGATCTTTCCTAGTAGCAGTGACATTTGGTGACAATTGATTGCCTTCAAATTTGCTGATGAACCACACAATGCTGTTTGACGGGCCACATGCAACCTGCAAACTGTATGTTGTGTAGGCAAGTAATGATGTATTTAAGACTAGTGCCAAAATTTAGAAAGCCACGGTTTTAGGGTTATGGCTCTTTCTGTTCTGAACCCCTGATGAATAAATTGGGTGGGTGGGTGGGGGGAAGAGAGTATACATCACAACAGGCCATCAATATTGAAACAAACTATTCCAGGAAATGACATATTCTCTGTCTAGGCCTCATAGATAGAAAACACTTCACGTAGAAAATATGTTATTAAAGCGATTTCACTGTTAACTTCCTCTTATCCCTTTTCGCAATGGCTTGAAGTCTGCCAAAGCTAAAAATAGCTTTATCTAACAAAACACATCCACGGGGTCAGCACAATTATATGCACAAGAATGTCCTTAGACCTCTTAGCCAAGGTATCTTTTTTTTTCCTTCCCCACAATATCTGAACTAGACCAGTCTGTTTATTTACAGTATGCTTCTGGAATCCTCTCTGTTTGGGAGAGAAATCTTACTAGTATAGCCATAGTGCAAAAATATTTGCTGCAATTTAACAGCCCCAAGGGAGGGCCTACCCTAAATATTAAGTGTTTCCAGAAAAATCCCTAGGTCATTAGAAATTTTCACTAGGAACACAAATCGGCAATCATCCTTCTCCCTGGCTCAATGTAAATCTTGGAAATGGCCAAACCCAGTAATAAATTAATGGAAAGTTTATGCTGGAAAGACTACCAGGCATTTCAATTCAGATTTTAAAAATGGTAAAAGTTAAGCTACTTGCCATCTTAGTAGATTCAGGGCCATCTGTAATTTTGATTTGTAGCCTAATTAATGTTATACAGAGATAGAAAGACATATACACTGACCCAAGCACAAACCCTAATATGAAGCATATCTGTTTCAACTTCCATACTTGTAATACTTAAAATGTTAAATTAGAGTATGAACCTGTCAGAAGCTGCAGCCTAAAACTGGAGAATATTTCACATTAGAAAATGTTAGCTTAAATGGTCACTAAAAATCATTACTGTATATAATGTTTAAATGTATGTTGAATAATATACTTATTTAGCTGCCCACCTGTGAATCTGGGGATGGGGTGAGAAGAACAATACATACAAATATTAAAAACACTAAAATTCTAAAACATAAATAAATAAGAGATGGATCATTAAAAAAAACCAATTAGTGAGAAAACAATTATCGCACCACCACTTTGCTGGCTCATGGGATTCCCAGAGTTGATAGAAAAAATGCATGTCAAGGGCTTTCCAGAAGGCAAGCAGGAATGGGGTCAATCTCACCTCAGAAATGAATAAACCAGATAATTTTGTAAGAATGTAATCCATAGTTGCAGAATTACATAAAAGCAGAATTTCAACATACTTCTATTCCTATATGCAACTGCAATAACTCAACCTATGTTCAACCATGAGTTCCATAAATCTCTTTACCGATAACTGTGCTGGGTGGGGCTGATGGAAATTGTTCAGAACTATGTTGGTTCTCAAATTGCTAATCAGGACATTGTTATATTCAAGGGAGTAAGAAAATCGATCATTCTTTATAATTTTCTTTCTCTAACTGGCAAGAACAGAAAAATATTTTGACAAATATATCCATTTTTTCTTCTGAGATTCTTCTTGCTATCATTAAGTTTAAAAATGTGGCACAAGGAAGCAAATGTGTGCAAATATATTCAGGCATTATGTGCATAGATTTGTTTTGGTCCGTTTCATTATCCCCTGTACATTTAAGTTAAACTTCAAACCAAAGAATAATGTTTTATGTGTGTTGAGAAATGCAGGATAATAAACTTATTAACTCTATAAAAAAATACCAGTGATAATTTTAATGCAACTATATATGTAAGTAGAAATAACTCTTGAGATTTTAAAAATGTCTTCATTTCTCACATCCCACAGTCCATCTGCTGTCTTTCTTTTTACAGTCAAGAAGCGTATGACACATTTTCTGTCTATGCTGCAGTAGTCACAAAGACTTAATTAGCTAATGTAATTTGTTCCAAGAAGCAAGTAACTATTTACAGATTCTCTGACTGTTTTTAATACTTGAAATGGTTTGTTGTAAAATAAAAAGAGAAATAATTCCAAAAGAATTGCCCTCCTAATTACCTGAAGCTTGAGATCTTGCACTTACAAAATATTGTAGATTAAGAAGAACTGCATGGAGAATTATATTTTGTTTTGAAAGATGAAATATTTTTCTTTCATGTACTACATTTCTCAAGAAACTACATCTTACTCAGTAAGGATGGTCTTTGCTCTTCTTCAGTAAAATATACGTAGGAAACAACTTATGCCTAAAAAGTAGTTATATTCATCAAAAGTAGAACACACTATAATTCTCTGATTACCATTCAGAATTCTCTCTGTAGGGTTATAAACAAAATCTACCACAGATTTCTTAAAAAGTCTTATTTGTTAGTTCTAACTGTCATTACACTGAAAGTTGTAAAATGTGCAGTCCATGGCATCTCTTGTTCTTTTTTCCAAGCTTCTATTCTAAATAGCATATATCCGGGAAAATTCTAAATATGTTAAGAAATATGCAAGCAAGAGCAATTCACAATGTGTCCTATACAAACATACTATCTTGCTCTTTTCCAAAACAGAACTGCCAAACGACGCCAACAATAATCTGCTGTTATATCTCTGGATTCCGGTAATGGAAAATCAAGATGTCAACAACTGAAGTTATAGACATGATGTGGGATGCAAATCTGATTCCACTTAGCATCAATCTGCAAGAAACCATGCTGAATCTGATTTCTGACAAGAGAGTCAGCAGGAATCAAGATTATAAGGCAAATAGCATATCCTGGCAGTCAATGAACCCAAATTCCAAAATATCTCTCTCTCTCCCTCCCTCTCATTAAGTTGAGCCACTCTCTCTTCTCATGTAGACTGTGCATGGGGCAAACATGGTGGAGCGTCTCTCTTCCTTTCAGGAAAAAAAAGGGAAAATCTTTATATCTGTTTCACTCTGCCATAAAGCCAGGAACTTTAAAAAAAAAAAATGAAGGAAAGTGAGAGAAACCAAAGCAGGCAAGACCTTTTCCCGTGACCTTAGCAAGGACAAACAACTAACAAAGTGAGAAGTGTAACAAGGGAATTATGTGGGACAGCAGACGGAAGAATATGTACTGAGTAGAATGGTGAGAAAGTGCAGATAGACGGGGTATAAAGGAAGAAGCAGCCATGAGCAAGAATGAAAACTCTTCCTCTCCAAAGGTGAAAAGGCTTCCTTGCACAAGCACGATTCTATTTACAGCTGCAACTTATCAAACAGAGGCTGTTTGCGCTTGCCTCCAAAATACCTTTCTTGACCTTTGGCAGAGCAAGACAAGTCTGGCCAAGGACAGGTCCTCCCTGCCCAATATCTATGGAAGCATTTTCAGTGATGCCTCCAAAATTCAGCAAGAGATGCGATTGCTTTCGAGGCAATATGCAAGTGGCCTTGGGAAGATGGCAAGTGACTTATAGTCCATCTCTGCTCCCTGTTATAAATGCAATGTTTTCTGAGAAATTAATCCATGTTCCTCCTTTTTCTGGAAACACCATTAGTTAGTTGTACTTAAGTTTTAAATCTAGCATCAAGTTTTTTTTTTAAAAATCAATTGAAGCATATTCCCATTTCCATAATAGCAGGAGGACATCAGGAAAGAAGAGAATTTCAGCCCATTGATTTGTATCCAATGTTTATTTTAGCTTAGAAGAAATGCTATTTCATAACTTCGTGGCCTTTCATTACTGTAATTTTTAAACATAAACGTTTATATAGAGACAATATTAGTATAGTATAGTTATATCTGACATTTGAAAAGAAAGAATATATTCGATTGGTTTGTTCATATATTAACAAGATTGCATATATTTTGTTCCTGACTTCTCAGATCTAGCTAGAAAATGAGCCACCCAAACTAAGCAGAATGCATTTTTCAGTGCTTAAGCTTCAGTATAAAAATAACAAACAATAAATACAGAACATGTTACACATATAGACGTACACAAATGATCGGCTCACTTGCAAACTTTATATACATACACATATGTATTTGTGCATGTGTGTGTTTGTGTGTGTGTCTTTTCTCTCTTATATTTTATTATGCTTCACTAGACTATGCTTCCACTGGATAGTCTTTCCCTTTGCATGAGTCAATTCTAATTACAATGCTGGTGATAAAAGAAATTATGGATACTATATGAAACAAACCAGGATGCTGGGTTATTATAAACCTTTCCAAAAATCATTGTTTTCTCTTCTTTTGGCCATATTCATGAAATCACCAAGAATCAGGCACAACAACTCAAAGGCAACTTTCCCTTTTCAGCCCACTCAGTAACTCAAATCATCTAGCATGAGTTTATCAAGATGAATGAACCATGATTTCAATGTACTGGTTTATATTAATACAGATCTTTTTTCAGCTTTTTAATAATGAGTTTTTGTTCTTAGTTAATAAAAAAACTCATTTAAAAAAATAAGAAACCAGTGAAACTATATAAAAAGGAGTAATGCAATCATAAGTAGCACACAAAAATTCTTCAGAGGAAAGGAAACTGGATCACTTACTAGGACTGTGCAGGCTCCAAAGGGTGCTTTGGAAAGACTGGGAGCATAAGCAAAGTGCTGGATTGTAGCAACATAACACAGGGTGCTTTCATTGTACAAGCTCACAAACAACCTGTATGAGTTAAAACAAGTTGCTTAAAATCAGCAAAGGAACCCCTATGGTAAATGGACAATACAGTTATCTTACACATTTTGATGACTGAGGATAGGTGAAGCAGATGTTTTTGAAACAAAATGTTCTGAGTTTTGGAGGCTAAAAATCAAATCCTTGCATCATGAGTCCGTGATTGATATAGATATGTGCTTTCAAAGAAGGATCCAGGTTATAGGTTCAGGTTATGAGTCAGTTTCATTACTTATTCCTAGAAATCCTATTTAAGGATCAGGAGAATTTCTACTTAAGGTTATATGATCTAAAATAGTTGATTACAAATGTACTTTGGATTAAGTATATGCTGCCAAAATAAGATGTGACTTTTTAATCACCAAGACATGCTGCAGAATACTCTTGCTTATATTTTTAGCAAATGATGAGTATGCTAATTTTATATATAGTAGTAAACTCAGCTTTAAATGTGCAAGGATAGACGTTTTCCTTCCTGACTGTCAGTTGCTAAAATCATCTTTCTCAGTTCAGGATGCTGAATGTATGTGAAACTGATATTTCCACAGGATTTAAATGAACTGCTGTAGGCTTCTGATTTATAATTCTAAACAATTATTTCTCTGTTTATCACTTTCATTAAAACTAATGGGACAGGAAAAGGTGGTAGGAAATAGGTATGTAAGAAATATTAGCAGGGGGAATTTTATTTTATTTTCTAAGAATTGCTACTGCCAGATCAAATTGTAAAGTGATAGTAAATACATAGTCCTTAACTTACAACAGTTCATTTAGTGATCATTTGAAGTTATGGCACTGAAAAACATGATATATGACCATTTTTCACACTTACGACCACTGCAGCATCCCTATGGTCACATGATCATATTTATGACAGTTGCAGTGTCTTGGGGTCATGTGATACCTTTCTAATAAAAAAAGGGTTGGAATTCATTGTTGGAATGTATTTCTATGCAACAACTACAATAGTATTCAGCCAGTGTTTACAGGTTTGGAACTATGGTATATGCTCTATGCTCTTTTGTTCTCAATAGTTTCCTGTTACAGTTAGTTGAGCAGTAAAGCACATGGTTATTGTACTCTGTTTGCTCTGTGGTGCTATATATTTTTTAACATTAACTGGAAGAGACTAACTGGAAGGGACCTTGTAGGTCATCTAGTCCAACCCCCCACTCTAGCAGGAGATCCTACACCAGGGGTGGGCAAACTTTTTAACTCGCGGGCCACAATGGTTTCTAAAATTTGACAGAGGGGCCGGGCCAGAATAGGAGAATGGTGTGTTTGTGTGAATATAAATTAAATGTAAAAACCATTACAAAAGGAAGCGGTTAACGGTTAACTAGTAACTAGTTCGGTGGGCCGGATTAAAAAGCCCAACGGGCCAGATGTGGCCCATGAGCCATAGTTTGCCCATGTCTGCCCTACACCATTTCTGACAAATGGCAGTCCAATCTCTTCTTAAAAGCATCCAGTGATGAAGCTCCCACAACTTCCAAAGGCAGGCTGTTCCACTGGTTGATTGTTCTCACTGTCAGAAAATTTCTCCTTAGAGATAATTCTCAAATATTTTTTTTTAATTTTTTTTAAATATCTCTGGATTCTCATTTAAAGTTTAACATGCAGGATTTCACATGAAGACCTGGCACTGAATATATGGATTTCCTTTCAAAATACAGTCACAGTTTGTTTAAAGTGTGTGTCTGTCTGTGTGTGCGTGTCTAGAAGAGGTCAGTTGACTTTCATGCAACTAATCTCTGAAATATTTCTCAACTGAACATCTTCTGTGGGAAGAGGCAACATGGCAGCTACTGTTTTCATTTGTTTGTGTTTTATTTGCACAACAAATACAGTACTATACAAATACAGTATTCACACCTCACCCAGCTGTACATACTGTATGTAAAACTTAAGCCAGAATATAAAATATTATAAGAAAGCAAAAACCAAGTAAAATCATAAAGAAAAAGACTGTATAAAATATAATCTTCTACATAATAGAACAGATCTAAGTAATTTATTATCTACTTGGATGGTGATAAAAGAAATAGAATGATTATTGATAATTAAATGTGGATTCCTGCTTTAAATGTTCTGGAAGGTAACAAAAATTCAAATACTTTTTGATGGTAATATCAAAAGAGCTTTAGAACTTTACTTAGTAAGGCATTTAGCTGTTCATCTCTAACACATTTTTCAAATTTCTCAAGCAATTAAAACAACAATCCAAAAGAAGAACTTGTTCTGAAGTCTGCATACCCTATTCTTGGGATAAAATGTAGCTTTTATCAGTAATCTGATCCCTAACAGAACACTTTAAAAATATCTTGATTCAATTTCCTTCTGTCTAAAGTTTTAAATACCTAAAAACTTTCAGGAATGGAATCTGCCTTAAAAAAGAGCTAAATACCATTAAATAACCCATGTTTTTCAAACTCATAAAATTGTAGACATTCCTATGCCCACCCCCAGTACCACTCCCCCCCCCCCATTCTATACAGTGGGAAACACAGTTGAGGTACTTAGCCTTCATTAATAGATGTAATGGAAAATATTTTTTGCATTAGATACCAAAGTTAACTCATAGTCCCAATTCCAGAAAGGAAGTTTGTCATTCCATTACTTTTAACACAAGCCGATCGTTTTTAGAGCAAATGACTCCTTTCTTCTTAAACAGAAATATTTGTGGCTGGAAAGATGAACTATTTATATCACAGCAAGTCTCCAAAAACATATACCCATTTCTAACAACTTTTCTTAAAATTAAGCCTTGTCGCTCTAATCTGCTGCCTAAAATACTATACCACCTTTTTTGGCAAACAATCACAGGAGCTAGCAATCTCTAGACAACTCACCACTGCCAACTCACCATGGCCATTGTGCCATGGTTCCACACCCATTTGCACCTCTCAGATGACCTTGACAACACAGATAAACCTCTAAGTGGCCTCAACAACTGTCCCAAAGAATGCAAATGACCAGCTGTCTGCAAAGAGTATAAATCCTTCCATTCCTCACTATCCAGTCAGAGTTGAAGAACATTCTTGGATGAGAAGTGAAACGTATTAAAAACAAACAAGTAAGTCTAGTTGCCTCTTGAAAAAAAGCGCCTGTGGGACAACCATGATCTGGATGACTGAGAATCTCCTAGACATTCAATTTGTTGTTCAATCACTAAGATGTGTCCGTCTCTTTGCAACCCCAAGGATTACAGCATGCCAGGCCCTCTCTGTCCTCCACTGTCTCCCAGAGCATGCCCCAACGTTCAATGCTTCAATTACATTGTCTAATCATCTCATCCTCCACCATCCCCTTCTCCTTTTGCCTTCAATCTTTCCCAGGGTCTTTTCCAAGGAGTCTTCTCTTCTCATTAGGTGGCCAAAGTATTTGAGCTTTAGCTTCAACATCTGTCCTTCCAAAGAAGTCAGACTTGATTTCTTTTCAGATCGGCTGATTTGATCTCCTTGCAGACCAAAGGACTCTCAATAGTCTTCTCCAACACCACCATTCAAAAGCATTAATTCTTTGGCCCTTAGCCTTCACTATGGTCAAATTCTCACAGCTTCTCGACTTCCTACTTTAGCATTCCAATCCCTTATGATGAAACCATTCACAAAAGCTATTGCCAAAATAGCCTTAAGTGCTATACAATGTATTCAGTTTGCAGATAAGTCTATTGCAACATACCAGAGCATTTATTTGACATGCTCCGATTGAAGAGGTACTATAAAATGTGTCTTGTTTTTCAAATGGTTTGCCTTTCTGTGATATCCACTCAGCAAAGCTGATCAAACTCTTTTTTTGTGTATTATTATTATCAATAACAAAGTACTTTTCTAATTCTACAGCCTCAATTCAATCCTTTATTGTCAATGCACAACATGTGTGCAGCAAAACTGAATGTATTTAAAGCCTAAGTACTGTATCTTAATTTTACCCTTCCAGTTTATCCTAACTAAATGCTAATTGTTTCACTTTGAGATTACCAATATCATCACAATTTCATAATATTTTATTGCCCTTTAGATTAGAAGATGTATTTTAAGGTGTGTTAGACTCTCCAAAGTCTTTGAAAGAATGGACATCAGCTTTCTTTTTAAAAACTGGAAGTATAAAAATTGACCCATATCATGGTCATGTGATCATTTAGTATATGCCAGACTAGTATATTAATGCATACAAACAGATTATGGGAAAACTTTTTAATGTGAAATATGTTAAGGTAATGTTGAATTACATGCCAAAAATTTGGAATTTGACTGTTTTTCAGGTATCATGGTTGAATTGGGGGAGGAGGGTAGGAAATGAGACAAATACGTTTAACTGAAAATCTACTGTTTTAAGCTTCAAATCTAAAGTTTAAAATGTTTTTAAGTACTTTGATACTGCTTGCTAATTAACTGCATATTTTAAAAATCCCCAAACTGATATTACCTTTGTTTGAACTGCTATAAACTTTCTGTAATCAGAAACTACCAATATGTGGTTGACTTAAGTTCTGGAAGAGCTGTTTTCAAGAGGAAAGCAAACTACAAGTGGTTTATTTCTGTGTTTTCCTGCCATAAGACTCAGGAACAAGCAGAAGAGAAAATTTTTTTTTAAAAAAGTCACATCCTGAAGCAGAATGAACAAATAAGGCTTTCTGGTTCTCTCAGACTTTTTCACATCACAACTGGAAGTAGTCCAACAGTTTACACATAAATTTAAAGTCAATATTCTTGTTATCCAACTTGGAACGAAATAATGAATAATAATGAATGAAGTAAGCATAATATATCATGGTAAAGAATCAATGCCCTGTATTTAACTTAAAAGGAGTATTAATTATTTACTTAAAGTTATGAGTTAAGAGCTATGTCACAGAAAATGTTTTCTGCACGTTAAAAAAAATATATTTGGTAGCACGATGTCGAATACATGAATCAATCACAGATAATTTCTGCGTGATTTCTGCAATCACAATACCATTTTTTTTTTAAAAACAGCCAGCCATGGAAATCATTGCTAGGTATATTTTACAATTATCTGGTTTACCTCAGTACATTGAACACATTGACACATTGTACAGGAAAGCTGAAACCTCGGTTAACTTATTCCCTGGACAGTAAATATTTCAAATAACAAATTGAAATAATAGATTTGGTGGTCAATCAAGAACTGGCAAACAAAAGTGGCCATATAAAAAATTTCCAAGGAACAATCAACTTGATTTGAAGGGGGGAAAAACAGCAATTTTGTGATGTGACAGGGCCTATTCTATGAAGTCATATTTGTTTTCAATTGTGACATGTATTAATCTTAAACTGATCTCAGAAAGCCACAAAAGAAGCATTTTATATCAAGACCTCTTATTCTTTTCCATAGAATACAGTATGACATCTTTTAAGGTGATTCCTACCTCATTTTTTATGGCTCTCTTGAATGGGACAACTTGCCACAGCCAACTCGCTGCTGCCACCTTGCCACAGGACAATTTAACAATTTCAATTTAATTATTTAAAATAAATAAAAAATATTTCAATTTTTGTCATTCACACTTATTCTGCCCCTCCTTTTGCATCCTTTTTTTAATGATTCTATTTCACCATTTCTTTTATATTAGTGTCACTCTTGTCCTGCAGCGAGTTGTCTCATGTGAGTTGACCATGGCGAGATCTTCTGTGGCAATTTGGCCATGGTAAGTTGGCTGTGCAGACTGTGGAGTCTCCAGGACACTATTGCAAATTGTCATAGGGCCTTTGAAAACTGTCCTAATTCTAGAAAATTAATCACATTGCTCTTGTGGACTATTGTTCTTTTTAAAACTAACATTGCTAAGAATGTAGCTCAGAACTAATATTCATAACAATCCACCAGATTTCCCAGAACACTATCAACACGAAGCTGATAGGAGTACTAATTGCATTACTTCTGTCTTTTCACAAAGGATGTCTGAGAATATTTTGCATTTGCTCATTGCACAAACTATGGAAGGATCGAATGTCAGCCATCTACCACTCTAAGTCACTCTGCTAAAACTTAGTTTATTTTTGCTTTAAAATACTTTCAGCAATTAATTCCAGCAGTGCTTACACAAAGATTACCTTTTAAAAATAAATGGCAAATTAATACTTTTAATTAAGTTACTAATAGCATGTTGCTACGAAAGCAAATTAAAATAGATTTTCTCACCAGTCATATTTTTTTTTAAAAAGAGGAGGGTTGGATTGCCATGCAAATTGTTATTAATAAGCTTTTGTTTCCATATGCTTCAATAAATGAAATATTTATTTGCTTTATGTTCTATTTTATTGAAGAAGACAGTTCAATTAGGACAGGTCATTATCAAACCATATTCTTGGATCAGCAATATAATTATCTTCTGGGGCAATGCAAAGTAATTGAATCCCAACTTTCATCTGATTATATCTTAATTATGTTCAAGTGGTAAAACTTTTCCTAATTCTACCACCAAAGAAGGGGATAGGAAGGCAGGCAGGCAGGCATCTTGGCTACCCTAATTCCAAATATGGTATTTTAGACTTTGTTACCTTTAGAGAAGAGGTGTCAAACTTGTGTCGTCATGGTGGCATCATGTGATGTATTGGGACTTTATTCCCCTTCAATAAACTGGGTGGGAGTGGGGCCAGAACATCACCCATCTGGCCCGTGTGCCCGAGTTTGACAGCCCTGCTTTAGAGATATTTCACTTCCAGAGCAGCTGTTATCTGTAAGGTTTGTTTTTAACCTTAAGTGCCCTTAGAGAATACAAAATAAATTGTGTTACATATACGAATAGAACTGAGTAACTGAAACACATGGGGAAAGAGCACTTTTCATTCTGCTCCTCTAATGTAGACAGGCAGAAAATAACACTTTAAAAAAGTATTTTTATTTTTGCTTTCTATGGCAAATTATCTGGTTACAAACATCTTTTATGCAACTGAATAAACTGTTCTTTCCAGAGTTGAAAAACACAGCCACACCTGTGACTGTTTTAATTCTAGGCTGTATTTGGGACAAAGGCTTTCCTTGAAGCCAAACATACAAGTTTTCTGTATACAACTAATTGCACAACATGCAGGCTTCACACAGCAACTTTGTTTTTAGCAGAAATTCATAAAGAATAATAAAGAATACCCATGCAGCACCCCCAGCCCAGCCTCACTCTGGTAGTAAGTCCTCTCTCTTTAATTCTGGCAGTGTGTCTTGCTGGAAAGAATGGCAAAAGCGTTGTGAGGCTTAAGCCAACAACTGTTTCACTCATCACTGCTGCTTGTCCATGCTGCCATGTGGATGCTATGGAATGTGAATAGCACTTTGCTTAATCAGCTGATATAAAGCAAGGTCACTCAGATATCTGGCAGCAAAGGGAGTCTGACAGAAACCACCTGGAGAACAGAGAGAAAAATCCAGCCCTGGACTAATTCATTCTTTTTCCTTGAAAATAAAACAAAATATTATAGCATTTTGGATATACTTCTGCAGTTGACCTCCAAAATCTTGGGTAGCTTCCCTTCCTGCCTTCCATACATTCATTCATCTGGAAGTTTGAAAAAAAAGTGTCCTGGCATTGAAATCCAAGTATAGATCTCTGAAAAATCTGAATCACATGGAATATTATGATCCCAGTAATGTAAATATTATTAGTTATTTTCAGACTTCAGGCTAAATGTACTACAGTCAAGTAGATAGTGGATGAGGGCACTTCTTCCCTATCTCAATCCCAAAAATGGATCCAGAAATTACAGACCTAACAGCCTGACATCAATACCTAGGAAGATTCTGGGAAAGATAAATCAAGAAACAAATCTGTGAACATGTATAGAAGCAAACAATGTCATAATCAGAAGCCATCATGTGCTTGTCAAAAACAGATCACGCCAGACAAAACTTATTGCGTTATTTGACAAAGTGACAAAATTAGTGAATCAGAGGAATGCTATGGATATAATTTACTTGGATTTCAGTATGGCATTTGATAAAGTAGATCATAACCTAGAACTTTATAAGATAGAAAAGGTAAGATAGAAAACTGTGGGTTAGACAGTATCACCACCAAACAGCACTCAACATTACTCCTTAACGCAGGGGTCAGGAACCTATGGCTCGTGAGCCAGGTGTGGCTCTTTTAAGAATTCCATCTGGCTCGCAGAAAAAACATAATCCATCGATAGAGAGGGGTTTTTTTTCCTCTCTTAGGCTCACCCCCACCATTCCCCTCAAGGCGCTTTCCACCAATAGGAAATAGGTGCTAGAGACGGTGACGGGGAGGGGTGGGTGTGGGTGGAAAGGGAGGAGAAAGTGGGGCGGTAGGGATGGATTTGGCGCGCGCCAGCCAAACCTAAAGAGAGGAATCCTATGAGGGAGCGAGGCCACGTTCTGGCTGGACGGGCTGAGAGCGCCGGGAGTCAAAGGATTCCCCGTTTTCTTCCTCCCCTCAGTGAGAGGATGGGGAGGAAAGGCACCCGAGTGTGTGGGGGTGTGGGTGTGGGTGGGTGAGGGAGAGAGAGAGAGATTGTGACGGAATCAATTAGAATGGTTAATAATTCCACGCGCTGCTGTGGAACGTTAAAAGCGGGGCGGAGGGGGGAATGGAGCAGCCTACGGGAAAAGGGATTCCCCTCAAGAGTTATGGGTCTTACTGAATATATGGCTCTTACTGAAATAAATTTCCAAATATTTTGCTTGCATGGTTCTCTGAGTCAAAAAGGTTCCCGACCCCTGCCTTAATGGAACAGCATCTACAAGGAGGGAAGTGTAGTGGGGTATCCCAACTCTCTGTCTTAGGCCCAGTATTCTTCAATATCTTCATCAATGATTTAGACAAGGGGATAGAAGGGGAACGCATCAAATTTGCAGACAACATCAAGCTGCAATGAATAGCTAACATTCCAGAAAATAGGCTCAAAATATAGAAGGATCTCACCAGACCTGAACACTAGGCCCTATCTAACAAAATGAAATTCAATGGTAAGAAAAGCAAGGTTCTACATTTAGAGAAGAAAAAACAAATACACAGGTACAGAATAGGTAATACCTGGCTGAATACTAGTAAGCAAGAGGATCTTGAAATCCTAGTGGACAATTGCTTAAATGAGCCAGCAGTGTGGCGCAGCTGCAAAAAAACCCAAGGCTGCATTAACAGAGAGACAGAATCAAGATCATGTGAAGTGTTAATACTACTTTATAATGCCTTGGTAAGACCACATTTGGAATACTGCATCCACTTTTGGTCAGCAAAATGTACAATAAAAAAGATGTTGCGACTCCAGAAAAAATGAAGAGAAGAACAATGAAGGTGATTAGGGGACTGGAGATTAAAACATAAGAAGAATGGTTGAAGGAATTGGATATATCTAGTTTAAGGAAAAGAAGGACATGGTACCAGTGTTCCAATATCTAAGGGGCTACCACAAAGAAAATTTAACCAATTTCCCAAAGCAGGAGGAGGAAGAGCAAGAAGCAATAGATAGAAACTAATCAAGGAGAGAACCAATCTAGAACTAAGGAGAAATTTCCTGTCAGTTAGAACAATTAATTAGTGAGACAATTTGCCTCTAGAGGTTGGGGGTGCTCCAACACTGGAGGTTTTTAAGAAGAAATTGGACAACCATTGGTCTGAAATAGTGTAGACTTTTCTACTTGAGTAAGGGGCTGGACTAGGGGACCACCAAGATCCTTTCCAACTCTATTATTCTGTTTATTTTATAAACCTTTCTTTCTTGCATTGAGACATTCCGCACCTAGAAACAGAGCACACAGCATTGGCTAATTTCTATTGCTATGTTCTTTCATGGATACTGACTTAACCACAGCAGGTGAACATATTGCAGTCTGTTTTTAAAAACTTTTTAACAAGACAAACAGAAGCAACAGGTTTCTGAGGGCATCTTGATTCTGAATTACAAAACAAGTTATACTGTTATTCTAATCTGACCATAGTAACACTACTGATTTATCCATCTTAGCAGACTCTCAATATTCCAGTAGCCTTAAAAGTTTGAACAGTTAGACCTGATTAGTATTCAAATGAGAGAATCAAGGAATGCCAAGGTTGAGGGCAAAGGTAGAAAGCTGAAAAATATTCCAGACCGTGATACTAAAAAAAACCTTTTCCATACTGGTGGTAAGAAAACTACATGGAAATCAGAAGTCAAGCACAATTAAAATGAGATTTTCTCAGCAAGTGGTAGCACTAAGCTAACCTTAGTTGTTCTCAAATGCTAAGCAGGTTTAGTCTGGTTAATACCTAAACAAGAGACTACCAGGAAATCCCAGGGTTCTAGGTTAAACTGGGAAATCAAAACATAGCCTGAAGAAAGCAATGTCAAAGCATATCCATAAAGTTGCAAAGAAAACTACATGGAACTATCCAAGAAATAATCAGGAACCAGGCTCAGCTTGAAGTAAATTTTACCTTCATCATCATGGGAACAGTATTCATCAAGTACAATTAAAAGCTAATCCCTATTGTTTTAAAAGCATTAACCATTGTATAATAAATAATGCACTATTAGTTCTACTTTACATACATCATAAACTATGATTTACTAAGCACAATGACTACATTCAAATCATAAGCTAAGTCAAAACTGAATGTCATATTAGGAAATAGTGAGATGTGTACATCAAGCCACTATCTTATTGCCTATGCTTTTATGCATTGGTGACTATAGGAAAAGGGCTTTCATTCAGATTTGCCATCTGGTGAAGCCTTTGCAAATACCAGACTATAGTTGTTATTCCCTTTTACATTTGTAAACACTATGAATTACTAATAAGGGTAGTGCACTAAGCCTACTGGGAATATGAAATTTAGAATAGAATAGAATAGAATAGAATAATTTGTTTAGCAGAGTGATGACATTCAGGAAAAAGCTGTTCTTGTGTCTAGTTGTTCTTGTGTACAGTGTGCCCTATAGCATCTTTTTGAGAGTAGGAGATGAAACAGTTTATGTCCAAGATGTGACTGGTCCTTAAATATTTTCTACTACATTCTATCACTACTTAACACTTTGTTCACTTGGCATGTTCTTTATCTGAGGTTCCAAGATCAATGTGTTTATTTCTCTTCTGTCAGTGATCCAAGCCCTAATGGAGAAAAAGATGGGATTCTTATCCCCAAGGCAAGTTACCTTTCATTATCTCAAACATAAAGCATTGACATTAAAAATATTCACATTTCCAAGGTATTTTTTTTTTAAATACAATAGAAAGCCACTGTTTCATCAAAATCTGCAGTTTTGTTCATTTGAATTTTCCAAAATTCTCAACAGGATATACATGGAACTTTAAATAAACACATACAGTATCTATACATATCCCCTTAGAAACACTTCCACCTCTCTTGCTTAACTGAATACAGGATTGCAGTCAATACTATGTTTCATTTGAACAAGGAACTACTTTCTGGTTTTTAAAATGTTTTTTTACCTAACGAGATGAAGAAAGAATTAACAGATCAGATTTTCAAATTTCCTAACCAGGAACTGACCAAGCAGAACGTCTGATTAACGATGAGGTGTTTGCCTTCGGTTTGCTTACCTGTTCACATGGGAACTCTTTTATCAACTAAGGCTAGCAGACAAGATATTAAATAAAGGCTTGCTTTTGAAGTCAAAGCCGAAATAATAACTACCGTGTTCAGCTTAGAGTAGCTCCACTCATGCAAATCAAACACTAATTTTAATAGAAAGCAGGACTGCTCTTGTTCTTTTATTGCTTGTGACACAACTATGGCACTAACACTATGCTCTTCAAAGCAGAGTTACTGCTTTTAATGTTATGAAAATCGGACTTCTGCATTCTGAAGGTTCATTGCATAATATATTTGACTAAAGATGTCATGCACTGTTTACTAACTCAAATCCAGCTAGATAACACCCTTTCTTTCAAGCCTTACTGAAAGAAATATTTATCCTGAAACAACTTTAACTCTAGTACTTATGTTTTCATAAGGTAAATCAAGACTACCATTTCATCTTTTGCACTAGACACTAATGCATAATTTGACAAAACTGCTCACTTACTATTTCAGTAAAAATTATGGAAAAATCCCATAGAATCCAGAAAATGTTAAAATAGATCTTCCCAACTTGCTGTCCTCTTGATTCCTTAACTAAGTTATTTTATCAATTCTAACCTACCTGTTCCTCATCTTTCTAGTTACCCTCGGACTGGCAGAGAAGCAGGCTGTAATTCAAATTCTAGCCAATAGATAGATAAAAAAACGAGACCTTACATTCTATGTACCACTACAAAGATTAGAAAAAATACTGAATAGAAAGCATAGAAAGAATGCCTTCTAAAAAGATATTTAACATTTTAGTAGCCATATCACACTGCTGACTCATATTCAGTTTGCAATGACTATCATTACAAAATCTTTTTCACAATCTCACCTATCCCATATTCTATACTAGCATGTTTGAGTTTTTCCTATGCATTTCTATTGACTTCCTTAACATTTCATAATCATTTTCAATCAGCCATCCCACAGTTTTGTGTTATTTGCAAATGTGAAAAGCAGTATTTCTATTTATTCATGCATATTGTTAATGAAAATATGAAAGAAGCACTTGACCCAGGAGTGAAAGTTGTAGCATTCTATTCTGCATTCCAAATTAATAAAGAGTGATGAGGAGTCTTTACAAACCATAATGGATGTATTGATGTATCATTCTAACCCAAAATAAAGCTTATCACATCATGGCTAAGTATGAAATGAACACTTCTAAAAAAACAAATGGAGGTATTTTCTCCTCCTCTTTTGTTGCTATCCTGTTACTGACAACAAAAACTTTAAATATGTCTGTGGTTGCACAATACACACTTTAGCTTAACAAATCAGCCTGTGTGATGAGTTTATGGCTCAATGTGTTATGTAAATCTAGAAAATTGGACTGAATAAGTCACAGTGAAATGAAATAGTTAGCTTATACCTGTAATACAAATGTAGTTTAATGTATTGAGTAGAGCACTGTTCTAATAAAAAAGTAATCCAGTTAGATACAGA
Organism: Myanophis thanlyinensis; assembly: GCA_017656035.1. Classification (NCBI taxonomy): domain Eukaryota; kingdom Metazoa; phylum Chordata; class Lepidosauria; order Squamata; family Homalopsidae; genus Myanophis; species Myanophis thanlyinensis. Next base: position 2,004 of record JAEANM010002851.1, on the reverse strand, counting down.
ATAAGACAGACAACTCATAAATTGCCATTTACATGATAACTAGAAATAAGTATTATGTATAAGCATTATGGTCCATCAGTATTTGTCAGGCCCACTGTTGTACAAGACTGTGGTTGTGGGGATAAAAGTAGAACAAGAAATCCTAAGTGTTTTACTTCAAACTTCTGGAGAAAAGGCAGGATATAAACCTACTAGTTAAATCAGCACTTTGATAAATACTGTTTAAGAGAGGCATAGATGCTGATGCTGATAGAATTATAATTCCATCCTGCTCTGATAGAGGTTTATCTTTAACTGAAGACAGAATAAAGGCAACCACTAAGCTGGAACAATCCACAGAGTTTTAAAGTGTTAGATTTGAGCATAACCTTTTATGTGTTTAACTACTCTGACTAATAACCATATAATAGCAATAATGATAAAGGGAAAGGGAAGTCACATACATATAAGGAAAAAGTGTATAGTCCCTGTAACACTCCTGTAACTAATTATTGTGAAGTTTTCAATCTTAAATCTTTAAAAATACACAAAATTATCACCATTAATTTACTCCATTGAATTAACATTCATTCCTGAAAGGCAAACAGAACTAAATGCTGAATATTATTTCCAGCACTTTAATGAGGTTCAGCAGAAAAATATTCTCCTGATTATTCTCCTGATTTTTGATTTGAATCAATTAACTGGTTGTTATTAAAACTTAAGGAGAAATTAGTAAAATTCTTCCCATTATGGAAACTGCAATAAACAGAGCTTAATCATTAATTCCACAACAAATGTGGATAAATACTGTACATATATAGGAAAAACCGTGTTTCATTTTAAACAAAATCCTATTCATTGCTGTTTTAATATTAACAAGAACTAAACTGTATATAATTTACAACTACTATTAACATGCCAAGCTATTTATTAATCATGACTCTTATACCCACTGTGTTGTAAAAACTGCTAATTTCAATGAAATTTGAAATCTATCAACTTTCACAAATCTTTCACACATTGAATTGTCAAGTAACAACAATGAGGACTCTTTATATTCTGGAGTCTGAGTAAAAAGATACATTTAATTATATCACAATATCCATACTTAACTAGAAATCCATTTATTTTATACAGACTATGGGGATTCTCCACACACTGCACTGGCTTACCTCAGGGCCCCTGCAGCCAAGCCATCCACATTCCGACACCCGCTTCAAGTCATGGTGCCAGCCTACTTCTTCTGGCACTGCCGCAGCACCAGAGCAGGAGGCTGAGCAACATGTTGGTGCCATGGCTGCGAGGTAAGGCAGTTGTCGGGGCATAGATGTCCTGGCTGCGGAAGCCCTGAGGTAAGCCGGTATAGGTGTGTGGGGCAGCTCCCCAACCCATCCTTATAGCTGTAGCACAGGGATATCACTTGGCCTTCTGCTCCGGTGCTGTGCCGGTGCTGGAAAAAGATGTGGGCCGGCTGCCATATAGGTTCTTGCTGAACATGACTGCTGGTGCTGCTGCTGAGAGGCGGTTGTCAGGGCGTGGATGGCATGACTATGGGGAACCTGAGGTAAGCTGTTATGTGTGGGGCAGCTCCACCGCCATCTTGTCTCACCTCATCTCGTGTAAGAGACACTACGAGCAACCAGATAGAATGGGCAGGCAGCTGCATAGGTACTTTAAGTACTTAATTTTGGGGCATAGGGCTTATATTGGACGTGCACACAGAAAATATGCTAGGGCTTATTTTTTGAATAGGGCTTATTTTGGGGAAAACACTGCATTATATGACTCCAATTAACTAAACAAACTAGATCTTAAAGAAAAACTGAATAATTTTAATCAGCAGTTATCACAATTTTTGCAAGGTAATACATTGCTCTTTCCAAATGTAATAAGAATTTTATAAATTGAACGATAACTATTACTCTTTCTTCTCCCAAAAACACACAACACAAAAGATAAGATTAAACTTAAGAGCCAAATACAAATTCATTTTACTAAGCTTTACTGACACTGCAATATATA
>JAEANM010002850.1:0-23529 GCA_017656035.1 Myanophis thanlyinensis | reverse complement strand
CTGTTAAGACCCATCCAACTCCGCACGGCCTCCAGGCAACGTCCCATCACTTCAACGGCTTCATTGGGGTGGCCCGGCCCCTATAAATTAACTCAGAAGGAAAAGGTCCATATAAAGACTAATCACAATTTTTGTTTTATCGGAGAAAGAAAACTGTACCAAATAAATGTATCTCATAAAGTCAGAGCATTTTTAAAATGCCCTGCTCTGCTGATCTGGAAAAGGTCATATAGTGCTGAGATAGGTGATCTTTAAACTAATTAATCCCTAAGATATTTAGATTATTAATGGCTAAAACCATCATCTGAAATCATAAATGGAAAGCTTTGGACAAGCAGTGCAGATCCTTTAACATGGCTGTAGTATATGATGAATGCACAAATTTGCAGTCAAGTCAGATTTGCTTCATTTTGTACCAAGAATAGGCTACAGAAGAGCTCATTTCAGTAAACTGTTATGTAATCAAAACATACAGGTAGTCCTCGAGTTACGAATGTAATAGAGCCTGCCCATTCCATTCCTAACGCAAGGATTTATTGGCAGTGAATTTCATACCTTGAACCTTGATCACTCCCTCCTTTCGCCCACACATTCACTAATCAAATGCAAGGCTTGTTAAGTGCACATGAGGTATTTCAGGATGGGGAAGGCCATGGGGATCTAGTGATAGAACAAGCCACCTGCCTAAGACCATCCAAGGCCTCACTGACCCACTGAAATACCTCATGCTCCCCACAACTGCTTTCCTCCCCCACCCAACCTGCTGCACCAGGTCACTTACCATGCGAAGATCTAGCAAGCACTCCAGCCTCTCAACCGTGCGTGTATCTCTACAACTCTATTTTGATGTGTGCAGCCCTCTCACTCTGTACTTAGCCAGCCAAAGAGCATTGGAGGGATGGCCCTGCCCCGCCGAACCTCCATTTTGGCTGGCAAAGTACAGGCCAAAGGTTACAGAGCATCTGTGGTTGTTTGTTAGGGCCCACAACTGCTGTGGTGCTGCAAAATTTTTAGTTTCAGGACTTGTTCATCAACACTAGGGGGCGCTTATCGCATAAATGCAAATGTTCATTAAGGAAACGTCATAACCTGGGGATTACCTGTACTGCTAAGTGCAAATAGCTACGTTGTAACTAGAGTTGGAAGAATTGTCCATCTGGGTTCAGTTCCAAGTGGGGAGAAAGAAAGACACTAGAAACATGGAGAGTGCTTGGAAAGATGGTTTATTGAAGAAGCAGAACCACCAAGCACATGTGATGCTGGGTAACTGACCACATGGAGTGGAGAGAGAGGTATTTATGCCCTCTCTTGGTTTTTGAACTTGAGCTGCGGCAGGGCATGTATTCTGATTGGTTGTCAGACTCCCATGGGGCTATGCAGGGGTAACTTTGTAGGCTGTCTTGTGTCCCAGGCTTGGTTGAACCTTGCTGGGTTTTGTCTTTAAAAACATGTTTCTCCTTTTCTCAGCCAGGGATTCTGTCTTTTTAATATTTAATATTTTAATATTTCCTAGAATATTTCATTCTTCTAGGAGAGAGCTGTGTGCCAACTTTCTACTCTAGCACATTGGGCATATGCTATAATATAATCCAGAGCTGGTATTCAAGAAACATTCTCAGATTGCAGATTCCTTCCTTCCTTCCTCCCTACCTCCAAAAGAGGCTGAACTCCAACTGAAGAACTGGTTTGTTTTTAAACAAAAATTGTTTGAACTTAATTTCAGCCTATAGCCATGATGGCGAACCTATGGCACGGGTGCCACGGGTGGTACGGAGAGCCATCTTGCTGGGCACACAAGCTTTTGGCCAATTTACCTCCAGCTGAGCATGCACGTGTGATTGCACATGCACACATGCACGATTGCAGAGACCCAGCTGGTTGTTGGGCTTCCGCTGTGCACGTGCATGATTGCAGCTGGAAATCCAACTGGTCTTCGGAGCTCTCCTGCACATGCACACGATTGCTCATGTGTGTGTGAGTGCCTGTGTGCAGCGCACGTGCACTGCACATGCAAAAGCTGCATGCACAGATGGCACATTTGCACATGCAGCATATGTGGAGGAGCTGCACGCAAGTGTGGATGGCACACGCAAAGTGCATATTTTCCGGCACTTGGTAAGTAAAAGGTTCACCACCACTGGCCTATAGTATAACTTTAGTTGTATGAAAATTTTGAAACAAAAACCCATTATACAGTAATTAGAGCTATATAACTGCAATTTTTATTTTTTATTTATTTATAAATTTTATGATAAACTGATACATAGAACATAAATAATAGATTTGGAAGAGATTTTGGAGGTCTTCTAGTCCAATCCTGTTCAAACAGGAGACCAAATACCATTTCAGATAAATAGTTGTCCAGTCTCTTTTTGAGCATCCACAATTTCTAAAAGCAAGCTGATTAGTTGATTGCTCTTACTGTTAGGAAAGTTTCCTTGGTTCTAGGTTGCTTCTCTCCTTGGTTAGTTTTCATCCATTGTTTCTTATCTTGCCTTTTGATGTTTTGGAAAGTAGTTTGACCCACTCATGTTATAGAAGCCCTTCAAATATTGGAACACTGCTATCATGCTTTCCCTAATCCTTCTTTTCATTAGACTAGACATACCCAATCCCTGTTATCATTCTTCATGTTTCAGCCTCTAGCCTGCTAATCATTCTTGTTGCCCTTCTCTGCACATTTTCCAAAGTCTCAACATCTTTTTTTTTATATTGTGGTGATCAGAACTGTATACAGTATTCCAAGTGTGGTCTTACCAAGTTTTTGTAAAATGGTACCAGAATGTCATGTGATTTTAATTCTGTTCCTCTTTTAATGCAGCCTAGGATTGCATTGGCTTTTTTGGCTGCTGCCACACACTGTTGGCTCATATTTGTCACTTACAACTACAAATTGAGCCCCACATTTCCATTTCTAGGAAGACAGTTAAGTAAATCTTGCCCCATTTTACAACCTTTCTTGTCATAGTTAAGTGAATCACTGCAGTTGTTAAATTAGTAACATGGTTGTTAAATGATCTACTCTGCAAGACTTTTGGGTTCTCAACCAATACCATGGCTATGTCTGCATAATTTTCCTTCCATTCAATGGTGTACAATTCAGAGATTGCCTGAATTGTACAATGGTGTACAATTCAGAGACTGCCAGATAAATTCCTGCAGTTTTCTTGGCAAGGTTTTTCAGAAGTGGTTTCCCGTTGCTTCCTTTCTAGGGCTGAGAGAAAGTGACTAACGCAAGATCATCCAGCTGCCTTTTTGCCTAAGGAAGGACTAGTATTCACACATTTATTCTCACATATGGTTTATTTCCATATATAATTGCACTGAGCAGCCAGTGGCAGCATTCTGGTGTGTAAAATATTCTATTAAGCCTTATTGTCTCTAAATCAACAAACATACAATTAAACTGATTTTTTCAGATGCATACATTTTCAAGGACTTGTGTCAAGCATCTGCTGCCCAACTAAGGCTTTCACTAAATGCATTTTAGCAATATTGTATGGCTAAATCATACCTATTTGTGCCACATGCAATGTTCCCTGCTGACTATAAACGAGAGTCCTGGGAAATTTGGGCCCATTTTGCACAATATGCCAGAAGCCTAATCAAAGCTCACTTTGTACATCAAGATATCCTTATACTATAGTGCTATATGCAAACTGCGATCTTCATTGTAGAGAACAGCTTATAAGCTAACATACTGTTTCCTACATCCCGCTCCCACAAAAAAAAACCTCGGTGACAGTTGCAGCTACTGACAGAGATTCATTGGCTGCACATTTCGCTGCACACATGTTGTGCATTGACAATAAAGAATTGAACTGAGATTCACACCCGGATGAATTTACGAGATCTTAAAAAATCATTAGGGAAGGCGCGGATAAGCGTCACGTGCAAACAGCTCTGACAGGTCGATCTTTCATTTGCCGTCAGTCCACTCCGCCCCTCCCCCCCCCTCCCCCGTACCTCAACTACGTGACGCGAATGCGATGCGCAGGTCCCGGACGCGACGTTATAGGCCGTGCCGTTTTCGAGAGCGGCGCGTTGGTGGGTGTCGCCATCTTGTCTGTGGCTCGGCGTGGGGGGCGCCATCTTGTGCCCTTTGGATGAATGAACAAGCGACGCGAAAGAGTGAGTCCATCCGGTTTGCTCGCGGCTTCGTTCTTCAGCGTGGCCGACCATGGGGATCCAGCTCGTCCACCTCTTGCTCCTTCTGTGCCTGGGCAGGGCGGCCCTGGCAGCTCCCGAGCTGATCAATGACGACGTAAAGCGGACCGTGGATCTCAGCACACACTTGGCCAAAGTGACGGCCGAGATAAGCCTGGCCAATTCACTCGGGAGCTCGGCATCTGCCACGTCTTTCCTGCTGGCTTTGGACCCGGGCTTGGAGAGCCACCTGGCCTACCTGGGGGCGCAGGTGAGCCAACCGCTGGGCCGTCAAGCTCTCGGCCTGCTGCTTCTGGCGCTGCTCGAACCCGGATGCCGCCCGCCCTCCCTCCTTGCCAAAGTCTGCTACTTTTTTGTGTGTGATCGGGCTTTTCGTTTCCACGCTGTCCCGTTTTTAGGCGAATCTCTTCCTCCTTGTTTTCTTCTTTCTGCCCCTCCGCTCTCTTCCCCAGCGTTGCTCGGCTATATTAACGTTTCCTCTCCCCACCCTTCCTAATTTCAGTTTTTGGTGGGAAGGAGCGGTCTTGGGCGGTTAAATCCTTAAATCGGCGATTGGGCGAGTGCTTTGGCTGAATAAGTTGGAATACAGGGAGATACGAGCGGCGATCGTGGTCTCAGCTAGACCAGTGGTTGTCAACCTTGGCGACTTTAAGATGTTTGGACTCCAACTCAATTCTGGGAGTTGGAGTCCAAACATCTTAAAGTCGCCAAGGCTGACAAACACTGAACTCCTGGTGTCAACCAGACTTGTTGGAATAACACCTCGTGTCACCTTTTGCCCAGTTTGATGTTGGTTTGTGGGTGCTGAAAGGTTTAACGCATTATCTCTGAAAAGCACCCAGTTGGAGAGAACAGGGGACACAGCATGGCAGAAATATAGACAAACCCCACCCATGTTGTGGGTATAGCGAAACTCCAGAATCCTTCAGCCTGTTTGTGTGACAAGTAGTTGTAAAACTGGGAATATTGAAGAATGGACATATAATTGTATTGAAATATATCCAAAATTGCTCTTGAGATGCCCTTTTCGATCTTTGCCAGCATGCCAGTTCAAATAACGTGCCAGTTCAAATAACGATGCCAATTCTGTGGCCAGATTCACCGCCTTTTCTTTGCTTCCTGTTACTCCAGTGTGTTGATTCTCTTCCAGAGTGCTGCTGTAGTAAAAGCCTGGTGGGTACTGACACGTAAGCATAGACTATTTCCAAGAGCCTGAGCAAGTAGTTTAAATCAGAAGGAGGTGTGGCTTTCAAAGCCTGTCCATGTCTCTTCAGCTTAATATTGAGGCTGCTGGCAGTATTTTCTAGCATTATTCTCTATGCATCCTGGCTAAACGTGGTGAAAGGAAAGTTGGTTTGGATTCTCTTGAGATCCTTGATAGAAGTTGCTAAACACTTTGTTGCTGTATTATATGATAATTAAAAGTTTTAACAGAAGCTTCACCTTGAAAAAACTACCAATACTATTTTGCATTGGTTCTACTGTTAGGGAGCAAGTACTCTTAAATGATTTTATTGTGCAAGCTAGCGTGATTTTAAAAATTAAATTTGGAGTCAGATTAAGCTAATTCAGCTAGAGGGAAAATACTGTAATTGTTTGAATAACGGCATTTATCAATGCCAGTGTGAGACTGAGCTGAGATCTGGGCTGCTGTAACTAGTCTTCATTTTCAGTCCATTAAAAAAGATACGTTTGTGATTTACAGTTCTGCTCCTTGAGCTCAATGTGAATTTGTAATTATAGGAGTTGTGTAGAATAGATATTCTGCTAATTCGTACCTGCTGGATCATTTCTAAAATTGGCCTGTGTTATTAAATAAATTGAACAAAAGTAACTCTTCATTCTTTGCATAATTCTTAGATAAACGATATTTTCTAACTGACATTTCTGATAACATGGCTCTACTTTTGAGTATAATATTATAAAATGATTTTTTTAGGAGGAGAATCACTTTTGTAACTCTCCCTCTATATGGCATGTGATGAGGGAATTTGAATGTTGCAATTCAACACACCAGGAAGGGAATACTAAAATTACTTGTTCCTTTTTTGGTCATGAAGAGTTTTTCTTCCACAGTAAATTCTTTGCCATGAGGGTAAAAAGTAAAGTGTGAAAAATCTACTTTTTTTAGTAAATTAGCAAAGGCTAATTAGCTTTTAGCAAAGGCTTTGATTATTATTTTTATCGGTAAAAAGAAAACGTATTTTTGGACTTCAAAGTCAGCTCACCCTATTCCGAGCTATTTGGGGAATTCTTTCACAAGAATTTCAATAGAATAGGTTTTAAATGAAAACTTGTGCAGTAAGTCTCTACTGTTACTGTTTTAAAATTGGGAATCTGAATGCTGTTTTATTTTTATTGACAGTGAATGCATAGACACAAAGTCTCAGTGAAATTGCAGAATTAAAGAACATGTATTTTTTGTAAGCACTAGCATTGTTGCTACCTTCTTCAAAATTCTAATTGGAAAGGAAACATTTTCTTTTTCCATAGATAGTTTGCTAGAGAAAGAGGGTTTTTTTTTATTCCTAGTTGGATTTTTGAGGGAAATAGTTATGTATTTTTAATTGGTTTTCTACCGTTTTCTTTTATTTATTAACCATAATGTTTGTTTATTCTAAAACAGTACAACACATTTGATACATATTTGTCAATCTCTGATGGGTTTTAGGTTGTAAGAGTAGTTTTTTTAGTAACAACCTTTATTAGCATATGCCTCAAATTAAAATGTGTTTTTGGTAACTCTACTGACTTGATCTTTCTTGGCAAATAGCATTGAGTTTTTAATCTGATTAATTCTGTTGCCTTGTTTGGGAACCATCGATGGCAACACTTACCAACATTTTATATAATATTTTTCAATAGGTAAAAGCTGAAGAAGAAGAGGAGAATACCCTGGAGGTGAAGGAGACAAAAGTAAAAGGTAAAAGGTAAGTTTTGTCATGAGGAAATAAGGGCTGATATTTCTACTTCATCTTTTTAAGAATACTTTTTAAAATGTAATCTTCAGTGTGATCTCAAAAAACATCAGATATTTAATTAGATTGTAGAAATAGGCTGATATCTCAGATTCAGTTTTTATAATTGGCTCTCTTTTGACTGCTTGCACTATTTTTAGGAAAAAAGAAAAAGTTTCCTAAACTTGTATAGCATAGTGATTCACAGAAATGCAGTCTGGTTAATATGTTCTTTATTTCACATTATTGTATTAGCATTGAATGCATTGCATTGCTTTTTAAATATATTTATTGCTTTAAAACCATAAGAGTTAAGCTAACCACTGAATTTTAACAGCGGAAATTGCCCAGTCCCATGACTGATCAAGATTCCTGATAATAGTGAGCTCATTTAGAAGCAAGGAATGTAGAAATGGCCTGACTGATTTTCTACTTTTTTCCCTCTTTTTAGTGGCAAATTCTTCATTGTGAAATTGCCGGCTCCTTTGCCTCCAGGTGGAAAAATTCGTTTATCCATTGAATCAGTTTTCACACATGTCCTGCAACCCTACCCCACACACATCTCTCAGGCAGAGAAGCAGTTTGTGGTTTTTGAAGGTAATCATTATTTCTACTCTCCATATGTAACCAAGACCCAGACAACTCGTGTGAAACTGGCCTCAAGAAATATTGAAAACTACACCAAGTTAGGCAATCCCAGCCGCTCAGAGGATATGATTGAATATGGACCTTTCAAGGATATACCCCAATACAGTGAGGTAAACTTTTACTTGTGACAAAGTGACAATGAATTGAATAAAAATAAAATTTAAAAAAGCAGTCTTGTATTTAACACTATAGTATTAAAGAATTCTACATGGGTAAATAAAAGGAAATCTTTGCAAGTGACTTGCTTAGATAGTGCAGGATAGAATGCTCTTTCATTAGTACATTTATAAAAACTGGAACCTTTTATGATCTGTAATAAAACATACAAACAGTCCTCTGCTTGCATCCATTTGTTTAGCAACAATTCAAAGTTATGATGGTGCTGAAGAAAACAACAGATGTAGAAGCGTCCCTGAAGTTTCAGCCATTTTAGTGGTCATATGATTGCACTCACTTGCCTGGCTTGTGTGATTACAATGTCACAGGGAGCTGCAGTCACATGATCACCTTCCCTGCAGGTTCCCTACAAGTCAGTGGGGAAGACAGCAGGGAAGGTTGCAAGTCATTCCGGTAAGTCACTCCTGCTCACTGCACATCTGCTGCCTTCATAGAGCTTCCCAAGCCCTTCCATTGTAAGGTTGTGCTCCTTACCTGGGATCTTCACCTCTTCTTGCTTAATAGCCTATATGTCTTGTGGTTACAACAACAACTGGGACTATTGGATTTGCTGTCACTAAGCTGTTTGATCGTAATGACACTGCGCTTTAGGGTTCCTGAGCTACAGATATTCTCTTCTTTTGGTACATTGTGCTGTACAACCGCATTATTTAGCAGTGGCAGTCTTGGTCCCATTATAAATCAGTATAAATCTGTAGTCAGCATTTATACACTGGCATTTATACAGAGAAATGGAATACCCCTGCCCCAAGGCTTAACCAAAGCATATAAACAAAATGGCATATACAAAAGCCTGATAACACATTGGCTCAGCCTGGTAAATAGATTCTCAAATGAATAGTCGAGTTATTCTTACCTGGCAAGGGAGATACTTTGATCACAAAAGTTTCTTTAAAAAGATAGTTCCTTTGAAATTGAGAAGTAGTACATTCTTAGTGTAGTTCTCAGTGTGGGTATCAGCAACGTATTCCCTATTCGGAGATGCAGTACCGTATCACTTGAACAAGAATGAACTATGTTAGGGTTAGGAAATCTTCTGTTGCTGGGATAATTATTTTCATCAGTATATTCCCCCTCCTTAAAAATAAAACTAATGGATCAATGATTTGACTAATGGATCAATGATTTGACTAATGGATCAATGATTTGCTTAGCTGCAAATAATTTGAGAAAATGATGCACTGATGAACATCTAAGAATGGTTTTTAATATTTAGCATACAAAAGCCTGTAATTTATGTTCATGCTGCCCTTGAAATTTTGTGCCACAGATAATTAACTTGGCATTTCGTGAAACAACTAACTCTAATAAACCTTAAATCCAAGATGTAGTTTAAAAAATATCTGACTTTACTAGCTGGTCATGTAAGTGAAATGGCTACTGTTACAAATAAATATTTAAATTCTCTGTTATATTTTTCCTTTTCTCAGGATAGCCTTAAGATACATTATGAAAATAATAGTCCATTCCTGACTATCACCAGCATGATACGTGTCATTGAAGTGTCTCACTGGGGTAATATTGCAGTTGAAGAAACTGTTGACTTAAGGCATACAGGAGCTGTGCTCAAAGGACCTTTCTCCAGATACGACTATCAAAGACAGCCAGATAGTGGAATATCTTCTGTGAAATCTTTTAAGGTTTTTTTCATTATTTATTTCTTATTGTATTGCTTTGCTTTAAATAATAGCATCATATTGTGAAAATGAGTCAAAATAAAGTAGTCATGAATGAGCCAACTACTGAAAGAGGAAAGAATAGAACATTTGGAACAAGTAGTACTTCTCTGCTTTGAGAACATAAAGTGTTACCAAGAATGTTTTCTTGTTTTCTGCTCCATTTAAAGTCCTGATTTTATCTCTTCCATGATACAATATGCTAAAACAAAGTTTTAATAAGTATCATATTACCTATTAATAAGTAATATACTACTTATTAACTACTAGTATTACTATTATTATTTTCTCCTGCTCACTTGTGGCATTCATCTGAATCTCGTTATCCTACTCATTTGTTTGAAACATTTTTTTAAGCTCGTTGATTTGTTTATTTGTAGGTAAATGTCATTTAAAAATGCTTAGAACATAATGTTTGATAATGTTCAGGGGGATTTTAAAATAAATAAGATTATATCAGGGAAGTGAAGCAGTTTTGTTAGCACAAAGGTACTGACACAAGTAGGAACAGATTCCAGAGCAAATGAATATTTCTAGAAGATATATATTTACTTTAATGATTTGTAAAGATGTGTTTCATATACATTCGTGTGAATTCTGAAGGGCCTTTTTCAAAAGATTAGCAAAACTTATATTTTATTGTTTGTGGCTAATAATATCACATGTGACTATATCCTGATGGAGATAGCTTGGCTACATTTTATCTGTATTGTGTAAGTGTCCCTTATAGATAATTGTTAATATATAATACATGGAATTTTGATTTGAAAAATGGAAACTGCAAATTTTAAAAATTAAGCTATAAGATTTCATTGAAGTGACATTTTGCTCATGCTGTCCTTGTGCTTTACCGAGGACACTAGTTCACAGTTGGCTTATGGGTCCAGTTTATGATTTATCATATAAACAAAGAATGAGAAAACTTTCTTCCTTTCTCACATTCTGGAGAGCTGTATTCTCCCAATGAAAAGTGTTCAGGGGCTGTATTATATAGTGGGCACAGCCAGTTCCTCAAATGGGAGAACATATAAATGCTCTTAACTCATTATAGCCTTTTCTGTGTGGTGCCCCAGTCATGGAAGAATCTTTTAACTTTAATCATATTTATATACCGCCCCATCTCCCTAAGGACTCGGGTAGATTCACTTGATCTCCCTGGGTAGATCTTGATCTCCCTGGGTAGATTCACTTGATGCTTCTTGGCATCTGATAAAGACTTTTCTTCTTCTTCAGACTTTTAAAGTTCCTTTGAGTTCACAATAGTTTACTTTAACTTAATCTGAATTGCTGGTGTTATGCATTCTAGAGGAAAAATACGTGCTGCATTTTAATTAACCTGCAAGTTACTAATAAATATTGGATGGATAGCTATATAAATATAATAAATTAGATTTATCTCTGTCTCTGTCCTTATGGGTCTTATTAAAACTGTCTTTTGCAGACTATCCTTCCTGCTGCTGCTCAAGATGTGTATTACAGAGATGAAATTGGCAACATATCTACCAGTCATCTTCTTGTCTTGGATGACTCAGTGGAAATGGAAATTCGCCCTCGTTTCCCTTTGTTTGGTGGTTGGAAGACTCACTATATAATTGGCTACAACTTGCCCAGCTATGAATATCTCTTTAATCTTGGTAGGCAACCATATCAGATTATTAGCCACCAGAAAATTGTTTATATATAATGAAACAGACCAAGTGTAAAATGACTTTATTTCTGTATTTATGATCAGATAGGGGCACACTTGAGATTTTCAGGAATTTGAGTTTTTTTCTTGATTTTTATTTTGCTTACATATTTAAAAGGTTTATCTTGAGTTTATTTTAATCATGGAAACATCTAAAAAGTAACTGAAAACATTGCAGTTCTTTTGAAAGTTTAATGTTCCACTACTGAAGTTTTCATTTCTCCAACTTTTTTATTTATTATTAAGAAAATTTGCATGCCCAACTCATCAGATGTACAGCAGTAAAACACCAAATACAAAAACCAATAAACCCTTATCCCCTGGTGACAATACTTGGTGGGCTCCACTCTGGGGAACCCAACCCTACTGGCAAAATCATGTCTTTGGGACTTTTTAAGAAGGTGTCAAGGAGGGGGCCAGTCTTATTTATATGGGAATGATGTTCCAGAGGGAGGGAGACACCATGGAGAAGGTCTTTCTTGATCCCAGTAGATGGGCCTCCTTAATAGAGGGAACCAATAACATTCATTTTTCCTCTTGCACAATATACCCACAATATACTCAAGTTTTAGGAAGAGGAAGGATGTAAGGGTGTTTGATAGCCTGTGTTGAATGCATAGTTGGCATATTTTATTGTGTGAATCTCTTACAATTTGTAATTGACTCTATCTACACATAATCAGTTTTAGTGGTGGTAGTGTCTTAATGTAAAAATGTTACATTGTTGTTTTATACAACCAGATCTTTTCTGCTGTCATTATAAGAAAAGGAAAAATTTATAGTGCTTGTTAATCTTTTCAAGGTGATCAGTATGCCCTGAAGATGAGATTTATTGACCATGTTTTCGATGAGCAAGTTACAGACTCATTAACTGTAAAGATTATTCTTCCAGAAGGTGCCAAGTAAGTACAACATTGCTGTCGATCCATGAACTTCTGTGCTGTTAGTTTGTCACTCATAAAATATAGTTCCTGTGGTATGCATGTGGAACATTTTTTTTAATAAATCACTCTTATTTCAGTACTTACAGTGCATTCAGAAAGTATTCTCATCCCCTTCACTTTTGTCAATTTTGTTATGCTGCAGCCTGATTCTACAGTTGAAATTCATTTTTTTCTCATTAATCTACACTCAGTACACCATAATGACAAAATGAAAACAGAATTTTAGAAATGTTTATAAATTTATTAAAAAGGAAAAAATATTGAAATATCACATTGGCATAAGTATTCAGGCCTTTCACTTAGTACTGTGTTAAAACACCTTTGGCAGCAATTACAGCCTCAAGTCTTTTTGAGTATGACCTGACGAGTTTTGCACACCTGAATTGGGGGATTTTCTACCATTCTTCCTCTCAAGCTCAGTCAGGTTGGATGGCAACTGTAGGTGGACAGCCATTTTCAGGTCCCTCCAGAGATATTCAGTAGGATTCAAGCTAGGACTCTGACTGAGCCACTCTATAACATACACAGTGTTGTCCCTTAAGCCACTCCTGTGTTGTCTAGCTGTGCGCTTGGGATTGTCGTCATGTTGGAAAGTGAACTTTCGGCCCAGTCTGAGGTCCTGAGCACTGTGGAAGTGGTTTTCATTGAGGATATCCCTATACTTTGCTCTGTTCAGCTTTCCCTCAACCCTGAGCAGCCTCCTAGTTCCTGTTGCTGAAAAACACTCCCACAGCATGATGCTCCCACCACTATACTTCACGGTTGGGATGATATTCGGCAGGTGATGAGCAGTGCTTGGTTTCCTCCAGAGATAACGTTTAGAATTGATGCCAAACAATTCAATCTTGGTTTCCTCAGGCCAGAGAATCTTGTTCCTCACAGTCTGAGAATCCTTCAAGGTGCTTTTTTTTAGAAACTCCAAGCAGGCTTTCATGTGATTTAACCTGAGGAGAGGCTTTTTTTTGGTCATTCTGCCATGAAGTCCAGGTCGGTGGAGGGCTGCAGTGACAATTGTCCTTCTAGAACTCTGTCCCATCTCTGTCCACACAGGATCTCTGAAGCTCAGTCAGAGTGACCATTAGGTTCTTGGTCACCTCTCTTACTAAGACCCTTCTCTCTGATTGCTCAGTTTGACTAGGTGACCAGCTCTTGGAAGAGTCCTGGTTGTGCAAAACTTCTTCCAGATGAGAATTATGGAGGCCACTGTGCTCCTAGAAACCTTCAGTGCAGCAGAAATTTTATTGTACCATTGCCCGGATCTGTGCCTTGCAATAATGCTGTCTCTGAGCTCTGCAGGCAGTTCCTTTGACCTCATGGCTTTTGCTCTGCTACAGTATGCATTGTCTTCTGTGAGGCCTTCTATAGAAAGATGTGTGCCTTTACAATCAATGTCCAATCAATTAAATTTACCACAGGCCAACCTCAGTCAAGGTGTAGAAACATGTTAGCAACAATCAAGAGAAATGGGGGAAGGGAGGGGACACGACCAGAGCTAAATTTCAAGTGTTGTTGCAAAGGATCTCTGAGTACTTATGCCAATGTGGTATTTCAGGGTTTTTTAAAATAAATTTGCAGACATTTCTAAAATTCTCTTTTCACTTTGTCATTATGGAGTACTGAATGTAGATTAATCAGGGGAAAAATAAATTTCAACAATGGTGGAAAAAGACTGCAGCACAACAAAATTGACAAAAGTGAAGGGGATCTGAATACTTTCTGAAAGCACTAGAAATGCAAGCAATGACATATGTTAACCATCTAGCCCTGTTACATATCTTTAGCAGGTTTTTTTCCCCAAAGTATCTCTGATATTTTTGCATCCTGTTGTCTTCAGAAATATTCATGTGGACAGTCCATATGAAATCAGCCGGGCTTCTGATGAACTTCACTATACCTATCTTGATACATTCGGCCGTCCAGTCATTGTGGCACATAAGAGCAACCTAGTTGAACAACATATCCAAGATATTGTGGTAAAAACAATTTTTTTACTTGCTTCATGTAAAGCATTAAAATAGCTTCTCATTCTTTCAGCCAAAATTGCTCCAAATTTAGTATTAAATGTGTCATGGCAATAACAGAAAAACATTAGTGGATGATTAATTTAAAACTGAGATATTGTGGTTGTAAATCAGGTAGCGAAACATGCAATAAATTTTCTTTTTTCCTTACTACTTGTCTTTTTCCAGGTACACTATACCTTTAATAAAATCCTGATGTTGCAAGAACCTCTGCTGGTAGTTGGAGCATTCTACATCCTCTTCTTTACAGTGATTCTGTATGTGAGGTTGGATTTCTCCATCACTAAGGTATCACAATGTAGTTTTGAAAGACGACGGAGTCACTATTTCATAGGGTAACCTTTTATTGGGGTATTAATATTTTTTTTGCATTAATTTTGTTGTACCTGACCTTTTTTGTATGCAAACTAAAAATTAGCACACAGGCTGTTCCATGTAAAGCTAATATTTAATTGTGTCTTAATATAGGCAATTATTTGTCTAAACAAATGAAATTAAGCAGCAAACATCTATACTACTGAAAAGGTTGATCTTTTATTTTTTCAACAGTCTGCCCAGATACAAAACTGGACAGTTTAATATAAGCTCTTTATCTTCAAGCTGTGGTGATTAAAAAATGTTTTCAACTCTAGTTTTGTTAACTTTGACTCAGTTTTAACAAAACATTGAGCACCCTCCAATTGGAGATTCAACAGTCCCTCCCCTTTTTTTTAACCTATCAGAGATCATGCAAAACCTAGCTTTTCCTCCCAGTGCTGAAATAGGGTGAAATCATAACGGGAAGAAAATATGATAAATAGTATTAGTGACATGGAATTGGAGCACCAGGTTTTTCTATATTTTTTTCATTTTTTTATTCTTATTATTTTTTATTTTAATTGTATATATTGTTTTAGGTCAGAGTTTGGTTTTTAAGATAGATAAATGTTTTAAATAAATACATAAAATGTGAAATGCAATATAGGAATGCTTCATCTTAAAAGTTCTCCCCATGTAAAAGCATTGTTGTCTTTGTAGGATCCAGCAGCAGAAGCTAGGATGAAAGTTGCTTGCATTACAGAGCAAGTTCTAACTGGAGTGAATAAGAGACTATGTCTCTACCGCCTTTTTGATGAAGCTGTGAATAAGTACAAGCAGTCACGCGATATTTCTACTCTGAACAGTGGCAAAAAATCTCTGGAAGTTGAACATAAAGCCTTAACAAATGAAATCACCTCATTGCAATCCAAGTTGAAGATGGAAGGTTCTGACCTGTGTGACAAAGTAAGAGTCTTAATACTGAAATCTAATCATGCATCTTCATTCCAGAAAAAAAGCTGAAATATCTAATTTTGATATAGCTTCATGGGTTGCTTTGAGTCTAACCTGATTTTATGACCTTTTTTGCAGCAGTTGTTAAGTGGAGCGTGTGGGCGTTAAGCACAGCTGTCTTCCTCATTGACATTGCTTGTTAGAAGCTGTCTGAGAGGGTGGCCATCACATGACCCTGGGATACTGCAACTATTGTGAATACATGCCAATTGCCAAGCATCCAAATGTTGGTCACATGACCAAAATTTGGGATACTGTGACTTGTAAGCGTGAGAAACAGTTGAGTCACTTTCTTCAGGATCATCCTAACTTCTAACAGTCACTGAATGAATGGTCGTAAATCTAGGATCATCTGTATTTTAACTCGTATCTTCAACTGGTGAAGACTTTGACTTGACTATATCACTTAATTCTAGCAAGGCTTCCCTTCAGTTAATAGCAATAGCACTTAGACTTATATGCCACTTCACACTGCTTTGCAGCCCTCTCTTAAGTGGTTTACAGAGTCAGCATATTGCCCCCAACAATCTGGGACCTCATTTTGCCAACCTCGGAAGGATGGGAGGCTGAGTCAACCGTGAGCTGCTGAGAATCTAACTGTTGGCAGTCAGCAGAATTAGCGTGCAGTACTGCATTCTAACCACTGTGCCACCACTGCTCTTAAAGGAAATGTATGACACTAGCAGTATTGTAATGCCACCTGAACATATCCAAATCACTTCTCTTGCTACATCATACTTTTTGGTTATAATTTCTTCAGCACTCAGTGCTAGAAATGAAAGATTTTCTGTAAGCTATACACATAGTTAAGGGAAATTAAAATAAGTCAATGTGAAATGAAATGCAACAGCTTCAGAAAGTGGTAATGGTCCTAGTGTCTATTTGAAAAAACATATAATTTCTTCCATCAACTATGCGTATAAATAAATACATGTTATGATTTTATACATTTAATGAAAAGATCTGTAAGGACAGCTTGAACCATAATGCATTTTTTGGTCAAAGTGTGAGTTAGTAAAGTCAGTCCTGCAGGCACTTTACAACAGGAATGGACAAAGTGTTGGCTCACTGCAATTGGCAATGGGAAGGTGAATTTTAGGATAATTTAGGCCAGCGTGCTTTTTGTCATTCATATTTGCTACTGACCAGAAAACGAAACTTTAAATAGCATTATACATAATAATTGAGAAACATATTTTTATAAAAAATTGTTTCTATTTTTTAAAGTAGTATTGCTTTTCAAGTTGGTGACTGTGTTGTTGCATTCCTAACGTTCTGTCCCAAACTCTTTTCAAGGTCAGCGAAATACAGAAACTGGATAGTCAAGTCAAGGAGCTGGTTGTAAAATCATCTTTGGAGGCTGAGCGCCTGGTGGTTGGCAAACTTAAGAAGGATACGTACATAGAGAATGAAAAGATCCATTCCAGCAGGCGTCAGGAGTTGATCGGCAAAATTGACAACATTCTCGATGCACTATAAGTTAGGATTTAAAAATTGGGGTGATGTGAGGGAAGAATGCAAGGCAATTGTATGGGTATACTGAGCCATACTAATTTAGAAAGTAAGAGAGCAGTAAATAAGTATGCCTGGTGTTTAACATGGGGTGGGGAGGCCTTTTTTTTCCTTGTAAACCTGAATTTGGAATTTGAGGTTTGTTATTTTGGGGCATGTTTGCATTGCTATGTGGAGGAGGTCGGATACTATGTTGGCTTATACAACTTTTGTCCTCCCATACAGTTCCAAGTGTTAATTGCTATGACTTTCAAGTCTGTTGTAAAGTCCCCTAATCACCAGTAGAGAAACATGCACACAGGTCCTCTTTGGACACTGGATATCTCAGAAGACAATAAATACAATTATTTTTTTCAAAAGGTTTGATGTCAAATCTTTTTCTCTTCCGTTTTTAATTTGGGGATGTAACTATGGTTAAGTAATTCAAAAGGGTTTTTGTAATACTTGTTGCACAGATTGAGATTTTTTTACATCTGAATTTTCTGAGCCTCTTGAATTTATAGCATCAGGGCAAGTGAAGAGTATAGATAAGATCAATTTGCTTATAAGCCTGTGCTTTTTTCTCAGACAGTTGGTTTCTTTGAGAAAACAAAACTTAAATAAAGACATACGGATGTTTTACTTCTGGTTTTAAATTTCTTATTTGGGTATCTGAAAGTTTTTAGATTCTGGCACGGAACTGTAAATGTTATTTTCTTCTACTTTCCCTTATGCAAGAATTCCCAGTTCTTGAGTTCCCAATTCTGTGTGGATATTATACTAACTAATACATATGGAGGATATGCAAATAAGTTTCAATTGAAGTGCAGATATTCTTGGTTTGTTCAAAATTATCTAAATTTTATTGTAAGGCAGAATTTAAATGAAATACATATGGAAGAGAAGCTGTTCTGTCTTATATTCTCTTGACCAAAGTATTTTGAAAATGTGAAAATAGAAAATGTACAGATTAACCCCAGAATCAGCCTATTTCAGTACCATGTAATAAAAACCCTTTTGCCAATCAACAAAAAGCTGAGAACAGGCACAAACACAATACAATAGCTGCCTTCCTCACAAGACATTGAGAAGCATATAGCTTCTGTTAGGGAATATATAATCATTTCTTTATTTAAAATATTTATATACCACTGCCTATTAAAAGGAATCTTGAAGTAATTTGACAGGTAGAAATTCACTGTTCATTGTAATCAAAGTGAAATTGTTCCTGAGATGTACTTTGCAGAAAAATGTTATGTATTCAGAATTTTCACCTCTTGAGAATATTCTTTGACAGATTAACCTGTCAGCTGATTGGAATCCCATCTTGTATAGCAGATGGCACCATGATTACCTCTGGCAAAGAAGACAATATTTCATTTAAAAGTCAATCTCTATTTGACGCACATCATTAATCAATCTCTTAACAAACTGGTCCAGAAAAAGTTTTAATGCAATAAAGTGTTCATAGTTTGTATCTTATTTCTTATTATACAACTGAACTGCAACACATAGTCCAATATGTATGTATCAAATCAAAACTTGATTGTGGTTAAAAACCAGCATAGCTATCTGATCTATATATAAGAATAATTGTGTAAAGCTGTCCTTCAATATGCCAAGGAATACGTGGGTGGCAAATGCATGTGATGTGTTAAATATGTGTAATTAATTTCACAGTCCACGCTGCCTTAATAGTATTGTAACCCTGATACAGAATGCCCTTTATTAGTTTTTTAAAGCTTTCTCATTTCTTAAATAATCTAAATTTAGTTATGTACTCATTTTAAAAAATCTTAAGGATACAGCTATTCAAAGCAAAATAAAAGGGGATAATCTTTTTGCCTTTTAACAATGAATACATAATCAGAAGCTGAGGCACAACCATAAGCATCTATCAACACAGCATCTTTTGGATTCTGCCACAAGTTCATACCTCCATGCCTGGTGACATAGCCACATCTTCAAGCCCTTGCAAAAGGCCAACAAGGTGGGAGCTAATCTAAACTCTGGGGGTGGGGGGAGGATGTCCCAGCCATTGTCATGACTGAAAAATCTTTTCCTGGGTCCTGTAAGATGAGACTTTTAATAGATGGGATTCGTAGCCTGGCTTTCTTACCAGATCTGGGCAAATGCAACTGGAGAGAATTGATCCATCAACTTGGTGCCATACCATAAAAGGCTTTGCAGGTAACCACCAGCACCTTGAACTGAACTCAAGCATACTGACAACCTGTGGAGTGCGCAAAGCAGAAGGGTATGCACAGATTGAGAAATGCTCAATTCTTGGCAAACTTGGAAAGCACTTGATATTTCCTGACTGGGTCCCAGTGCTTATGAGAACAACTGTAGTACAGAAAAATAAAGCAAATTTAAAAACTCCTGAACTATTGGTCTGTTAAAATAGATACAGCCATAAGTTGCACAAATAAACAATTGTTCAGATATGTGCCATTCTCTCAAATCCAAAGTGGAGCATGAAATATGCTTTTTGCTAAATAAACGTGAATTGGATTTGAGAATGGGTAAAAGTGTATTAGCTGAGATTCAACTTAATGCCACTTGTTTCAAAAAAAAAAGTGGGCATTTCATTAACTTTACCCCTCTGTAGCCTTTATTAAGGCAGCCACAAATTATCAAAAGTAACAGAAAAACTATTCCTCACTTCAGTATCTTCACTGTCTCACTTCAGTATCTTCACAGTATCTTCTAATTCATATTTCCAGGAATTCTGGGGAATTGTGCAACTTCTACAGTGCGTTTTACCTGGGGCTGCCTTTCAAGGCTTTACAATTAATAGAAGTTTATTTTATAATTAGACTTTATAATGGAATAAAGCAAAGAGAAGGTAGGAAATGAATTAATGTATAGTAAAAAGTGATTGGTGGAAGGAAAGGAGAATTAGATTATTTTATAATTATTAGCTGAGACTAAATGTTAGGCTAAAGTAGACTTCAAGTAGTTTCTTTTATATTTCCCAGTCTGTATCTATTGAGAATTTCAAATAATTTCTAAGCAATATTATTTCTTGAGTGATATTTTTCTGCATGTATAGATTCTCTGTAAACTATTAAGCCCAAACCTGCTAAGTTACCATAAAATTGCTGACATAATATGGCTGTTTGGTCACATCCCAACACTTCTTGTGTTCATTCTCACAGATGAATCTAGAACTTGAGATACACAATTGGGCATAGGGACAGCTTTAATATAAAATCAAGGACTAAAGTCTTTGAGACAAACTACAAGATCTTCCAAGAACATGGCTTCCTCATGACTCAAGTTATATTTCTCATTTCTGCAAATTGATGTTTTTGTCAAATTGTCATTCTCTGGTGCTTCAGGATTTGCTTGAGCGCCATCTATGGCTTCCCAGCTATTTAGGCACTAGGTTTTGCAGGATCTCAATGTTATCTTAAAATTCTTTGGGTGAAGAATAAGGTTTAGGCACCATAGATAGATACAAGGCACGCAAGGTTATATTTCCTTTGGCTGCTTTTGGAATTGTGTGAATCCAAGCTTCCTCTTGTGGCAGGAGGCCCAGGCAAAAATATACATTGAAGGGAAACAGAGTTTCTCGCCATCTCCACAGAGCACATAAGTAGGTAAGATGGTGAATTGCCACCTATTTTTTATTTCAGTGAAAAAATGTTAATAAGACATGCATTTATTCATAGGCTAGCTCAAAGAGCTTGCTGAGATACAGGTGCTGGAAGGGAAAGAAAGTGGAAAAGGAGGAGCTTACAGATAAAGGAATACTTTGGACTTTCATAGCTAGAAGGAATTTGATTTGAAAAGCCTATGACAGGTTGCAAGTTCACAGTCAGAGTTGATCCCGCTTATGTGACAGACACACACCTCATATCCCCATTTTCATATGGGTGAGATATCTTGTGTAGGCACATAATACCTTTGTTGCTTTCTCTGACAGAAAATCTGTCTTTTTTGTAAAGCGCAGAAGTGAAGGAGCGAAAGGAAAGAAGAAGCTGTGAACTGGGGCTCTAAGGAAAAAAATGGGTCTTATTTTCCAGAGCTTCAAATGAACATTGGAATTATCAGGGAAAGGAAAATCAAGGTAAAATGAAGCAGGTGGGTTCAAGAAAAATGCCCATTTTTGTAGAAATACATTAATTTGATCTTACAAATTAGATTGGATTTTTTTTTTCCTGTGTGGCATTAAGTCAAGTCTAAAATTCTTACTTCTCCATAACTAAGAATAATTGACCATGCCATTTTAGCCTTTCGTTCCTTCCTGCTGGCTAGGTAGGAAGATATTAGTTATTTACAATCTTCTGAGTGTCTGTATCCTGTCTTGCCTCATGTGTTTGTGCATTGCAGATCAGCATCATCTTTGAGACTGCTTGGAACATTACACTGTGTTTTATAATCCATTTTCACTTTGTTTATGAAAGGGCAAAAGGGCTAAAACCTCTCCTCAAGAACCCTTTATGTTATATGGTATGGGATATATTTTCGTTGTTTACTTTTTGCCCTTTTAATTACCAAACGAAGGCAACACAGTTCTGAGAACTCTCCTTCACACGCACACCACAGAAGTGAGGGAGTGGAGGCCATACGAAGTGCCCTCTTGAAGATATGTTGTGGCAATTGGAATTACATAGCCACTGTCCCAAAGCAAGGGGGTTGGTTGGGCCAGCATGTGAAGATCTGGAAGGCTTTTGGAAGTGGAGGTGTGAAATCCCTAAGTCTTCTATCCTACATTCCATTGCAGTCTATAATTTCTCTTAGTATTTAATGCAGAAGAAAATCACTCAAACGTTAGCATGGACACAAAGTCAAATAAACTGTATAACCTGTCCCAAAGATCCTGATGTTTGGTAGGATGTGGCCACCCACACAATGCATTAAGCAAGGCACAAGAACAATGTTCTGTTACTTCTTATAACTCCTTCAGTTTCAAGACAGCTGGATTCCTTCACAACCATGGGGTTTTTCTAACACATTTCTCAGCATTCTCTCTTCTGTCTCTGGAATATCCCAAGGCCTTCCAAACTGTTTCGGTTTTGAAGCCATGTTCCTCAAAGAGTCTTCCAATAAGACTGGTCTCTAGCTTCCCAATGCTTTCCTTTGATAACTGGTGGTTTGTTCTTCCTTTCTTTCTATGGTGCTTGAAGTTACTGCAGCAAGAGGAGCGATAAAATCCACAAAATAGTTAATTTGCACCAGAACTGCCATTTTTAGAAAAAGGTAGCATTAAATATCAATCTTGGGCAGTATTTATCCAATCTTTTCTCAAGGAACTGAACAGAGTTGCTATTCTTCCTGTTATCCTCACAATTATATTGAGTTAACTTAGGCAGGATGAAAGCGTAATGAGGCTAAAGTTACTTGAACTCTAATTTATAGCTTGATTTTACACTGGAGACTCAGAAAGGAAATACTGGAACAAAATGGTCCATAAAACTGAAATTGGTCCTCAAATAACACACACACACACACACACAGATATAGAGTGGCTTTGACTGGGTGATGTTCGTAATTGAGAGAAAGCTGTGATGGACAGTGGTTTGGGGATTTCCTACAGAGACTTAATAGTTTTTTCTCTCAGCGTTCTTTTTCAGAATGTGAATGTTATAACAGCACCAAAATGTACATGATGTCACACATGCAGGCTCTGCTCATTACCTACTGGTATGCCACATTAAGACACAAATATAAATGAGATAATATCTGCATTACCATGTTGCAACCTAAATTGCAACATGTGCCTTGCCTTGCCCTTCCTATGGACATCCACAATAGTCCATATAAGGTCGGACAAATACCTATTTCTGCAATGTTAACATCTTAAAATGGCAGAATATCAAACATTTTAAAACTACCACACAATGCTGCAGAAAAGCACTGAAGCCCGATAAAAACATTAAAGCACTGATTGATTCCAAGGAAGATTGGATAGATTCCTTTGAATTAAATTCAACTCCTGTTAATTGTGTCAATGTGTCTCTGTAGGATTTTTGGCAGCAGCAAAGAAATTACTTGTCACTTTCTTTTTCAAGATTACTTCTTTGACTTCCTAGTTTAGCTTATAGCCTTGGCACTTGTTGATGGTCTTCAATTTCATGCATATATTAAATAGATCCAACCTCCAGGTTCAGTCAAGGGCTGCTAGATGTTGTCCTCTGGCTGGGCAAAAATGTCTATAAAGTCCATTTGAAAGCTATTTCAAATATAACTGGAAGTATATATAAGCTAAACAATATAACTGAAAGTATATATAATCAAGGAGAGAAGCAATCTAGAACTAAGAAGAAATTTTCTGACCATTAGAACAATTAATCAGTGGAACAACTTGCTTCCAGAAGTTATGAATGCTCCAACACTGGATGTTTTTAAGAAGAGAAGGGTGTCTGCGTAAGCTAGGTGTTGAAGTAGAAGAACTCCAAGCTCCCTCCCAACTATTCTATTCTATTCTATTCTATTCTATTC
>JAEANM010002849.1:0-23529 GCA_017656035.1 Myanophis thanlyinensis | reverse complement strand
TGTGTGTGTGTGTGTGTGTGTGTTGCCTTTTGAACCATTTCCAAGAACAGGTGAGGGTTTGCAGGTTTTGTTGCTGATGTTGTTCTTTCTTCTTCTTTTTTTTTGGGGGGGGGTGCCTTTTTTAAAATCAAGAGTCATTTCAGATTCCCAGATAAATGAAGCTCTTGGCTGTCCCCTCCCAGTCACTCCTCACCTGGCCGAAAAGGTAAGAGTGATGGCGGGAGATAGAGACTCGCTCCATATTCCAGAGTGGGAGAGAAGTGCCACTGTAACTTGCCTCTCATCTTGTGGGTGCTTCTTCTGGCACTTGTTGGGCTGCGTGCACCTCAGTCATTTGGGGAGATGCGCAACTTGCTCTCTGCCCCAAGACACTGGCCTGAAATGGGCTCCGGGAGGAGGAGGGGATGCTTTCTCCACCATTGTGCATGCCGGCCTGCCACTGACACAGCTCGGTTACAAAGAGGCCCTTGTTTGGTAGTTGGTCACAGCCTAGAGTTTGGGGACCCTTGGTTTATACAACAAGGCATCATTAAAAAGAACATGTCTTAACACAGAGTAGCCCCACCTTCTCCGTGCACTATTGCAGTTATAGGGCTATTCAGAAAGTAAAGTTTTGCTCATTCCTTTTTTGTTTTTGTTTTTTAAAAGTTACAGGCTTTGATTTAAACCACCCAGAAGTGTTGATTGGGAATGGCATTTGAATTCAATAAATATATTCCATATAGCATGGGAAAGGAATTAAATTTTGTATCAACAGCTAATAATGGTCTGTTCTGTTCCTTGTGCTCAGATCTCTTTATCTTTGGCATTCAGCGAAGAGCACAAGGGAAACAAACTGTGAACATGTGCTGGGTACATCTGCCTCTGTCATGAACTACGTGGGGCAGCCTCCTATGTTAAAAAAAAACTCTGTGAAAAACTATGAGCGGTTTGCAATTTTTCTCTTGCACCTTCATTTCTTTTACAGATGATGAATGGTAAAAACTGTTTCTCCGCCCTGGGCTGCTTATGACTCATCAACTGAAAATGCGCAGGGCAATTTTGAGAGTTGAATGATAAACCTTTGCTATCCTCCCCTCTGCTCTTCCTTTGGATTAATTGTTGCTGTAACATCACTGACATTTAAAATCTCTGAAATAACTGCAGGGAAAAAAGTCAGCTGTGTCAGATTCCCTGGTTCAGGAACTCATTGGCCTTTCCAAGGAATCACCCAACTTGTCAAAAGACCTTTATTATTTTTGTGAGCAGAGTTAATGTGTAGTAATAGTACATTATTACTTTAGTAATAGTAAACAGTGTAGTCTAAATCAGCGGTCACCAACCAGTGGTCCATGAGAAAAATTTGGTGGACGGCAGAAAAATTATTTGCATTTTTTATATTGCACTAAATCAGGGGTCAGTCATTAGGCAGATCATATTAGTGGTCCGCAGGATTTAAAATTATGAATTTAGTGGTCCCTGAGATCCAAAAGGTTGGGGACCCCTGGTCTAAATGATAGTGAAGAATTCTCAAATATCTGTAACCGGATTTAAATCTGTCAATCATGTCCCCCCCACACACACACACCCAAGCAGTCCTCTTCCCCAGCTGTAGAACCTCTACAGTCTCCACATTCCTTTATATAAATGTAGGTAAAGCACTGGCTTCAACCTGTCCTGGCAATTTTTTCTACACAAGTGGCATCTCAAAATAATGTTAATTCTAGCTTTAAACTCAGGGTTGTTGTTTTTTCATTTCAAGAATGTATGTAGGAAAGGAATTCTGGTGACATTTATCCTTGCTGTTTCCCACTTTGTATCCACATTTAGATATACATCCTAATATCCAATATTTTGATACCATTTGTAGATGCTTAGAAAGGTTATCCTTGGTACCCAGATGGTAAGCCATCTTTATGCTGAAAGAGCCTGCTGCTGTTTGATGATAGCTCCTGACCCAGGTAGTTTTGAAAAGCAATTTTTAAAAACCAGAAAAGAAAAGAGGTCTGTTGAGTTAATCTCAATGTAAAGTGTCTCACTAAATAAAAATCTGGAATGTTAATGAATGTCAAGGATTCACTGGGTTGGAGGTTTTCTGTTTTTCACTGTGAGTTGTATTGGGCTGGGGGGTTGCATGCCGGGAGGCTCAGTCAATCTCATTGTACACATGTTGTACTCTATTTGAATTTTGAATTGTGAAGAATGAGAGAGCATCCAGAGACAGTATGTATTTCAGAGGTGTTTAATTCACCAATTGGAAATACGTTTTTGCTATATCTTCAGTCTGATTAAAACTCTTCTGACGGTTTTATGTGTTGTTGAGTGGTATGATCTCCACAGTTTAATCCCTGAAGATTTTGGAACGCTACACAAAACTGGGAATTATAGAGGAGATGACCCGCATATAAATTTAAAATTACTATAATTTTATGGGACAAGGATGCAAAGTGATGGGAACTTTATCACATAGATTGGTGGGCTTTTTCTTCTTCCCAGGCTTAGTTGAAATATTCTGGAAAGTGTGTGCATGTGCTTGCACGTATGTTTTAACTATATTAAATCTATTGAGGGAGTTGCATTACAATTTTGTAATGCTTCTCTCAAAATGGCATGGAACGATCTTCAGCAATAGCAAAAACTATCATTTTCAGCAAAGATACTCACAGGGGTTTAGGAAGATGCAGGTTGCTACTCTGTCCCAAAAGGCAGGGCTGTCCGGGGATCCCTGAAGTGAAATGGGCTTTTATGCAGAAGGCTTACTTAGCCTGTGTTGAGTTTTTGGATTGGTTGAGAAAGATTAGGGTTCCCGGATCAGGGCTGCAAATATGCAGATGACCTTGAAATGGCAGCAAAGAGTTCAGACAACTCTACATTTAGATTTTTCACCTTTTCACTGTTGACTTAGTTGTAATTATTGTGTTTTGATTATGTTCCTTTCTGTGTGTGTTTTTTTTAGTTTTTATTCCTTTGCATCTAAACGCCTTCCTAATTTCTGAAGATACTGGTGTGCTGCTCTTGGTAGCAAACTTGTTCTACCTAAAATGTACAACAAGCATTTTGTGGTGTTTGCTGTCTATCTGTGAAATATGCAAGCTTTGAAAACATGGTTTTGGCCTCCCTATTCTGGCTTTTCCCATTGGCTTTGCCGGTCAGAAACTCCCTAGGTAGGTTGCGAATGGCAAGCAGGTGACCTTGAGACTCTGCAAAGGGAAATATATGCTGAAAGTGCTGGAATCACAATCCCATGACCATGAGGACAATTGCAACAGTCATAAGTGCGTCGACAGGTCATAAGTTGCTTATTAAATGCTGTTGTGACTTTGAGCTGATGATTGCTACCAAAGGGTTGTAAGTCGAGGACTACCTGTATAATGCAAAGGCAATGGAACAAATGGACCTCATAGCTTCGTTTGATTTGGAGGGGGCAGGCACCAGTTGGGGAAGAAAAGAGTTCTAACCTCCAGCAGACTTAGCATAATGACTCACAAGGAAGTAAACAGTGTATTTACCTCGGTACATGCAAATGTGTCAGGTGACTGTTTTTATGTCCTGCTAGCTTAGAGTCATTCAACAAAAATCAGTCTTGGCTGTTTGATGTATTATTCCAAGGCTCACAGTTCATTATTTTGTCAGGAATTCAGGCATAGATAAGGATGGATGGCTGCATGGTAAGAGTTTGAAACCATTGATTCTTTCATCTTCCTGAATGAGGAGCATAACCTTAAGCTGCTGCCTGTTACATCTAACCTGCACAATCACCATGCAAGGAATATTTCACTAGGTTGATGCTAGGCTGATTCGAGCGGGACCCCAAAAATCCAACCCTCTTCAGAGCATCATTATTATTGTTTGTTACTGCTTTCTGGAAGATTTTCTTTAAAAATTAAAAAGCACCCTTTTTTACTTGACAATTTTCCCAGCATCGTATGTTTCTTGTCTCACAATTGATATGACCCATATCAGAATATATTCTCAGTAACACTGACTTCTAGTCAGTTGTGATTAACTAGTTATTGTAATGAATTTAACCCTTTCATTACATAGTCTTTGATCGATTAGGCTCACCCACATCTCATCCAGAGAAGAGAGTAATAATTGGAGGGAACATGGAGAGCCATAGTAGCGAGAAAGATAATTTTAATGTGATAGATCAGTGTTTCTCAACATCAGCCATTTTTAAGATGGGTGGTGTTCAACTCCCAGGAACCCACCCATCTTAAAATGGCCAAGATTGGGGAAACACTGTGACAGATTTTCATATACTGCAGACTACAAATTTTCAAGCTTTTAGGCCCAATTTGAAATGTTGTCTTGTGTCCCTGATGCCACAAAACTTGTCATGGCAATGGGTGTAACCAGCCACAAAGATTATGAATTTTGTATTGAGTGGATAATTTCTTTTCATAGTGCCCTTCTCTGCTTCCTGGTGTATTCATAGTCTCCCATTATATTCTCTCTCTCTCTCCCAACCACACACACACACACAGTTTCCTCTCCTTCTCAGACTTCTCCACTGCACTATCATTCCCAAATTTGCCAGGTTTATCTGACTCTTTCTTATCACTACTAGCTTCAAACTTTTCATCTGGACACAAGATACAGTGAAATTCTGACCTGTAGCCACATAGCATTTTTTTAAATTAAAATGTTACTAATCACGTATTTCAGAAAAATGAAGTTGGTGCTGATGTCCAAAGACTAGAATTCTACTTTGGAGTACTGTAATTCTAACAGTTGGGAAGGAAAGTCAAATGGGACTGCACATCATATATCGGATCCCAGCCTCCCCCCCCCCCATGCCTAATCCAACAAGATATGGGAGAAAACATTAAATGAAGTACTTGAACTAGCAACACAAAAGGGCAACAAATTTAAAAAACAATAGTCCTTCAGAACCCATCAAAATTAAACAGTAGTTTATTTAGTATTTAAAAGTCTGTTGAAATAAAAGTGTTGGGAGAAGCCCATTGTGGTCTTCCTCAATTTTAATCCCTAACTCTCCTGAAAGCTTCTGCTTTTTCTACCTGCCTGCCTAATCTTCACATAATAACAGGACAGAGATCCATCCACCTCCTGGAATATTGTCACTTTCTCATCCATTTCAGTTTTTCCTTGTGTGACTGTTTTTGCTCTGTTAAGTTACTCAGAGTGAGCAGTAAACCAATTCCATAGATATTTATCCTGCCAAGGCAAGATAATCACCTGTTCGTCTGGCCCCTGGAAGAAAAGCTGCAGCTGTACAGCTGAGTAGCCATCCCCTCACAATGAGAAAACAGCGTTTTTTTGGCATCCACACTACTAATTTGTACAATTTGCATCCTGCTTATTTATGCCAGCAGATTTACAAGGGTGTGAATGAATGAGGTCTGTTGATGTCATTAGTGGTAATAATAGAGGAAGAGGACGGGTTTTGAAAAAGATGAAAATAAATTGACTTATTCTGGCAAAATCAGTCATGACCCTTATAGAATATCTGGCTTGTATCCTGAAAATCTATGCTGCTGGGAGTGGGATACTGGTTTTTTATGATAAAGGGAGCCCTTTGGAACATAACAGTACTGCTTGCTTTGGACCAAAACATTTAAAACATAACATTTTGGAGATCAAAATATACAATTCCACCTCCAGAAGTTTTGTGTAGAAAAAGTCTTTGTATGCATTGGACTTTAAGCACATTGACCTAAGCAAATGGTATATCCACATATGGTTTCTCCCAGAATGGTCAGTAGCTATTACAAGGCTGATCTGTTCCATTACAATGTGAAAATTGTTATTGGCTAAAGATCTTTCCATCATCTTGTTTCCCATGATTCCCATGATTCTGTTAGATCTGTCTGTTAGATTTACTTGAGGGCTTCCTGAAAACCACATAATTTTTCTCCTGCTTTTCTTCCATAGCAGTTGTTAACTTACATACTTATGTATCTGAACATGGAGGCACGGAGGTTTTAGATGACCATTTTGAAGAACTGTTTCTCACTGAATTTTTTAAATCACAATTTAAAGGCACTTCGATATAGTAGCTACCTCAGTAACTTGCGCATCACATTCTATCCATCAACACTGTGTGAAGAATTGGTCTGTTTGGCATAGAAGAAAAACGTAAGACTCCAAACTAGACAGTTTGTGCTCTGGGGTTACCATCTTCAACTGTCAAACAACCCTGATAACATTGAAACCATGTTTAAAATCAGCTCATCTAATGGAGTGCTGCATAATGAACTGAGGGAGAACTAACTACCTGTCAGCTGTTAAGGCAGTTATTTTTAAACCCAGGTTTAAAAAGGTTTAGTACTCTTCTGAAATAACTTTAAATCCATGGCTTAGGGCATCTCATGGCTGGTGTGGTACAGCAGGAGTTTTAGCTGGTAGGCACATGGAGGAGGGTTTTTTTAGTGCGATGACAGAAAGGCCTCTAACATATGTCTCAATGAATGCCTCTCCCTCCCACTGAATCACACAGCCCTACAATGCCTATCTACTGTCATGGTAAGGTTTTGCAATGAAATCTTCCTGCTACTGGACCATGCAGACTCCCCACTACCATCTCCATGAGCCTGTCAGAATGATGACTTGTTGAACTGTCCAGCTGCTGTGAGCCATTGCACTAATCTCTCTTCCATGTTGCTTCTTCTGTAGGAGTTTTTTGAGAATCCCGCCTTTCGCCCAGATGGCATGAAGCTGTACCCAACTCTTGTGATCCGTGGCACTGGCCTCTATGAACTCTGGAAAACTGGGAGGTACAAAAGTTACCCTCCAAGCACCCTTGTGGATTTGGTGGCAAGAATTCTTGCCCTTGTGCCTCCCTGGACTCGAGTGTACCGAGTGCAAAGGTAACATTTGCCTTGCCCATGCTAAGTCTTAATAAAATAAGGTAGTGTAACAGTGGGGCTGAGATAACAAAATAGCTTGATTTCTTTATGCAGCATCTAGTTTTGTCTCTGTTATGCTCTCAGAATCAATGTTTCCGGAAATCTAAATCGTTTCACCGTCCTCACTTCTCTGAAAGTAACTGCCAGTGTTGTACTTCTCCTGCTCTATCATTCACATTCTGGTCACAAAGATCAAGCCATTACATGTGATTCAGGATGAATCGACACACCAGGCTACTGTTATGATAATTGTGGCTTGTGCTTGATAACTCATCTGCGCATAACTACTAGGGTTCATCTCTGATGAGTCACCATAGACTGCGGCCACTTGCATCTTAGACAGATACTTGCAAATGAGCTTTGAAAATAGAAACCAAGCTGGGAAGGGTTAGCAGTGATGATCTGTAGCTATTCAACAAATGTGGATTGGCCCCTAGGCAATAAAGGATGAAGGGCACACACAACAAAACAGCACATTGGGCAACAGAAAATAGTGGTGTTAGTGTTAAACTACTATGTGGTGAAAGAGTGGATAAATGAGGGCATTTTCTTGGAGTAGCCAAGTAAAGGAAATGTTCCGTTTCTAGAGTAGGGATGTCAAACTTGATTTCATTAAGGGCTTCATCATCAGGGTTGTGCTTGACCTTGGGGGGCTGGGGTGGGTGTAGCCGGGGTGGGCATGGCCAGCTGAATGTCACTTGCATTGGGGGCGCCTGTGGTGGCCTGAGCGTTCTGCCAACGAAAACGAAGCCCAGGAGCCCGTTTTCGCGTGCTGGTCCTTCACTGTTTCCAGGGTGGCCCCGTGGGCCAGATCTAAATACCCCATGGACTGGTTCTGGGCCCAGGCTTTGAGTTTGACACCCCTGTTCTAGAGGAAGAATATTGCCGAATTGCAATTCACTGCAGCCCAGCCAATGTGATCAGTGATATAAGATTACAGGCATAGCAGTCTGAGAATATTCAGACGGCCACACATTGTCAATTCTTATTCTACTATACATTCGGATGATTGCTATGCATAGGGCAGCCAGAAATGGCTGAACTATTTGCATAACTTGTTTTAGCCAAAAGAAGGAATGCATTGCCTTTCTTTAGTCAAGGTATTGGAAAACGCTGATAAACATTTCAGAATATTAATCCCATGTTTATTACTGCTGATTTTCACCTAGTGAGGGAAGGGTATCCCATTTGTAATTGTCAGCACAGAACGTTTCTGATAATACTTGGTCTTACTAAGAAGCAATGTAATTATCAAGTAATTTATCTTTGCCTGTCAGTTGGTCAAAACCATGTTAGGGGACTACCAGGAATGTTTTTTTAAGATATAGTCTTAAAAAGCTTGCTCACCATTAAAGGAACCTGTGGGACCTTAGACAATCAGAAGAACACCCTATTGTTGGTATTGTGGAACATCTTTCCTCAACCTAGTGCTTTCTGGTTGTGTTAGATTAGACCTCCTAAAATGACATTAGTAGTGATAACTTGAGATTCATGGATAGGGAAGCCTCAGTGGTATAGATTCTCTTAGGTTGGGTTTTTTCATAACAGTTACCCTGCACCAGCTAAAATACCCAGCTTATGTAGCGGTAGAAGGAGCGCTCCACTCTTAAATGTTCATTTGTAACGATGCCATGCCCAATAATGGGTATCATGTATCTATCTGACTTGATGTCTTGCCTTGTTGAAAAAATTATTAGAAGAATTTTTGGGCAAGTAAACTTCAGCAAATGGAACTTCGGCAAAAGAAAACATCCCATGTTGTCTTTGCTGCTGGAAAATCTAGCGAGGACACCTTAAACTTTTGGCATCAATGGATATAGAGAATGGAGATTTGTCTTTGCGCTCACGAAAATGGCCATATTTGCATATATGTGTATGCTGATCTTGAGTCACATCCCCCTCCTTACACAGGGACAAAAATACGTTTCACAGCAGATGGTCACCCAGGGCCTTTGGGCGTGCCAGTACACTGTGTCACTGTTCCAGAGATGATAGACTTGCTCAGTGGATACTGCTATGTAGGGTTCGTGCTAGGGTGCAAAAGTGGTTTTATTGACATCCCTGTGGTGAATCGTGCAACAGCCTGGCTTTCCACAGTATTTTGGTAATTGAAAAGAAGCACAGCTCTCTGATGGCTGCCTCTGTTTCAACGTGCCTAGATGCAAATTGCATTCTCCTCCAGTGTATCCTTTGGAGCTGGAGCAGGGAAGAGCTTATTAACTCTTAACTGTTACTGCCTGAAGACTGTTAATGTCTGTTGACTAGATGAGGTTGTATTTACTCCCAGGGCCCAGCTGAATAAATTAATGAGTGAGCTAATTAGTACTGTGTTCTGGGGGAGAGGATAGGCTAGGTGGTTGATGTAGAAGAGAGCAGGGGGTGAGGGAATTAAGCCCCAGTGTGCCAGCGGGTGGAGAAGCTGTCGTGATAACCTGCCTTACCCTGTCACCATCAAGCCTCTTTTTCCTTCTTACATTCCCAACTTTTGAAGTCCCCAGATCTTTTCTCTTCATTTTCCTTACAACAAGATAGCAGTTTTCACCCAGACGTATTGGAACTTTAAGTGAAAGTTTCAGAGACGCTGCCTTTTTGGCTTTGCTTTCTCTTTATACCTTACTCTTATGTATGCCACGTTTGCCCCCCCCCCCCAAATACTTGTAACATCCTTCTCTCTCCCTCAAGTCAATATCTGGCATGACCCCATAGTTCTCATCTCCAGTAAAAAAAAAGCCATACAGACATTGCATATGACCAAGATAATGTTTATGTCTCTAGTCCATATTAATTTTCCTGGAAGGATGCTTTAGATGAAGTAAGGGGTTTCCTATCTCCCAGTCTTATATTTATTTATATTTTATATTTCTTAACCATCCATCCCCCCCCCCTCATATAATTATATTGCAAAAGTGTAATTCTCTTCACTTTTATCCCCCCACTAGAATGGCAGTGAATTGGAACATATGACCTACTGTTAGATTTCACTGGGTGGCCTATTTTTAATGATTGTAGCGTATTCACGTTTTCCTTTTCAATTTTCTCTTTTTGCTTGGCAGTCATCATCTACTTGATCAAAGCTTATATAGAGATTTCAGTTCCACTTTTTATATTACTTATTATAGCTTGCCTTTTCTCCAAAATCTCAGAGCAGAATCCCTGAGTGGGAAAGATATTCTTCTATCATTTGATCCTTGTGAAGTAAGTTGGTTTGAGAACAAATGATCTCTTTGGTAGGGCTGAGGATTTGAATCTGGGTCTTGGACCAAGTATTGTTCGTGAATTATTACACAGCAGTATGATCTGTGTCTCTAGCACCTGTCCAGTAGTTGTGATTTTTTTTGCCTCAAAATATGAAATAATCTTCAACTTATATATATGGAGATTAAGCAAATTCTTGAATCTCAAACCTGTAAATGGTTGCTAATAATTATGGCAGCTGATACTTCTGTGTCCAGAGGCAGTGCCCTTCTGAAATCCAGCTCAGTGTTTCTCAACCTTGGCAACTGTAAGATGTGTGGACTTCAACTTCCAGGATTCCTGGCCAAGTTTGCCAAAGTTGTGAAACACTGGTCTAGCTAATAGAGATAAAAAATGGGGTAGGATATTTCTACGTTTTGTGGAAGCGTTTATTTGGACATTTTTGGAACCAAACTTTGATTCAGTGGATCTGTGTTCTGAATCAACAGTGCTATTTTTAATGTTCCTAGTTTAGTTATTGTTGCCAGAGTAAGTCAAAACACAATATATGCAGACTGGAAATAGATGGCAGCAGAAGAAGCAATAGTATCGTTCTAGATATTAATGCTTCTCAAAAGAACAGATGTATTTCCAAATATATTTGGAATTATATATTTATTTAGGATATGGCACGTGTTAGCCAGGGATCACAGAGGTGCTGGTTGCCTCTGTGAAAGGAATTTTTTCGGGCGGTGTTATCTTTTACCGCAGGATGACTGAGTGCTGGGATGCAATCGGGGGAGGCGCCTTTCTTGTTCCTATTCGGTTTATTCACATATTTATTATTTATTCGCTCATGGGAATTGAGCCCCTGAGCTGCCAACCTCAGTGGTACGCAAGCCCAGTGTCTTACCACGTGAGCCATGGCGGCCCCACATATTTGGAATTATCTCTCATTTATCTGAATTATTTCAGCAACTTTTTCTGGTATGTTTGTTAAGCAAATTATTGTGGTCATTAAGCAAATCCAGCTCCCCTCATTGATTTTGCTTATCATGTCTCCCCCTGGGAATCACAAATAGCAGTCATGTGATTCTGAGATTCTGCAACCATTGTAAATACCTGCTAATTGCCTGTCACCTGAATTCTGATCATGTGATTACAGGGATACTATGACGATTGTTAATGTAAGGACCGGTCATAAGTCACTTTTTTCAATGCTGTTGTAACTTTGAACAGTTAATAGTTAGGTGAAGGCTCTTGTAGACTAGTGCAATAAAAGTAACCTGGTTCTAAATGATAATCAAACAAAGGAGATCATTGTAGATTTTAGAAAGAGCTGGCATAGTCATACTTTACTCAGTATCAAGGATGAAGCTGTGGTCAAGTGCATTAAGTTTCTGGGAGTGCAGATAACTAACTATCTGAATTTCTCCACACATCATCTTTAGTGAAGCGTGCAAACCAGCATCTTCATTTCCTGCATCAGATGAGAAGAGCGCATCTTTTTCCTTCTCCGTCCTAGCCATTTTTACAGAGAGTGTTTTAAGAAAATGTGTCACTATCTGGTTTTGTGGCAGCAGTGCCTGAGATAGAAAGTCCATATAGAGAGTACTAAGGACAGCCGAGAAGATTATAGGAAACTCATTTCCTGTCATTCCAGATCCTGCTTATAAGTGCTATGAGCTTGGAACTCAAAGCATTGTTAGAGACCCCCACACCAACTTTACGGTCTGTTTCAGTTGCTCCCCCCGGGAGGAGGTTTCAAAATATTTCTAGCAGGACTACCAGATTCTGAAACAGCTTTGTTCCCTATGCCATCCGTCTGGTAAACTTGCAAGATTCGTTTTTCTCGCCATGTAAATGTATACATCCAAACTAGATTGTGTTGTTTCTCTGTGTCATATAATATATATGAGGATATGCATATTTATTTATTCATTTATTTAGTCAATAGTGTATATTGGAGGAGGTGACTCTTTAAGAACTGTATGCAATGAAATTTCATTTTAATGTATGCCAATTAGTGTACATTCAAAGTGACAATAAAGTTACTTTAATCTACTCTTATTACATGAATGGTCATTCTTTTCTTTTTTTAATAAATTTTATTGTTATTTACATAAAAAAGAAAAATACAGTTAAATCCTCACCGTGATGTATCTATTATATATCTATTTACACTTTTTAATCATTTATACATATATATGGTTTTTTTATCAATCCATTGATATACGTTATTCCAGACCACATAATTCACTTTTTTGTCCTTTCCCTTCAATTTGAGCGTTAGTCTCTTCATTTCTGCACATTCACAGATTTTGTCTACAATCATCTGCCTTGTTGCTCCATATTCCTGTTTCCATTGTTGGGTGTAAATGATTCTGAATGGTCATAAGTCAAAGCAATGACAAAGACAGCAAACTCTTAGTCAAGTATCAGGAACAACACCAGAACAATACAGGGATGAAGTCCTTCTGGGCCTGATTCAGCCAAGTAATAGTAGACAAAGAACTGTTGTACTTTATACTTAAAGAGATGGTTACTTTTTTGAAGTTATATTTTTGTTTAATGGATGGTCTATTTCTTGCAGGGATATCCCAATGCCTTTAGTCACTTCTGGAGTGGAACATGGTAACTTGAGAGAACTGGCTTTGGCTAGGATGAAGGACTTAGGAACAGAGG
Source organism: Myanophis thanlyinensis (assembly GCA_017656035.1). NCBI lineage: Eukaryota > Metazoa > Chordata > Lepidosauria > Squamata > Homalopsidae > Myanophis > Myanophis thanlyinensis. Next base: position 10,819 of record JAEANM010002849.1, on the reverse strand, counting down.
TACAACACATAATTTTATTCAGTATTTCATGTCTACTGTATTTTTATCTGTACAAAGTATTACTTTGGTTTGCAAGATCCACTCAAAGCCACTTGGTAGAGAAATGGGCAGCATACAAATTTATTAAATAGGTATTTTCCTTGCATGTAGGCTTTGAGTACAGCCATAGAGATCTTTGAAGAAGGAATATTTACAAATAGTGAAATCTTGTTTTTCTGGAAGTACATGTTAGGGTACATGATAAAAATCCTGCTAGATTTTTTCCCCCAAATGTACAGAACTAACATGGAGGAGACCTATGCTTCTGATTTGGTTTTTTTCTATACTAAATTAATAATCCTTATTCAGAGGGAGGGGAGTGAGGAGGACAGTACAGGATTCCTCATGAATACTCATAAAGAATAGCTCGTTTACATATGAAAAGGCCTGTGTAGAATCAGCCAAACACAGGATGTGGCAATTTCTCTCTAAGGTAGCCATGTAGTTCAGTGGTCCCCAACCTTTCCAGTTTTGCAGACCAGGGCGCGCGGGGGGGGGGGGGGGAGAGGAAATGGTATTGTGTGGCTGGCAAGCACACGCACTTGCATGCACAGCTCCATTTGTAGAAGTGGAAGGCAGTCTCGCACACACGTGAAGCTCCATTTTTGTGTGCATAAGTGCTTGTCGCTCATGCAAATGGAGCTGTGTGCACAAACAAGCCTGCTGTTTGCATGACCCAGTTCTAAATGGGTCGCAGCCCAATACTGAGCTGCAGCCCTGGGGTTGGGACCCCTGATACGGTTGATTTATAAAAGGTTATTCTGTGTTTGCAGGTATATTAAAACAAAACCAGTCCTGTCTAAAGATGTCCTATTTGCAATAGATGGCTTTGTTACAGCTTGAGCTATACAAAGATAATATATAATCTCTTAGGACTAAAAGAAAGTGCCACCAATTATATTCCTTCATGAAAAAAGGCTTTTGTTTATTTAGTATTTATTTATTTATTATCAAGATTTCTATACCGCCCCTTCTCCCGAAGGACTCGGGGCGGTGTACAGCCAACTAAAAAACATAAATATATAACAATTTAAAACACAATTAAAATTAATTAAATTAATGGCCAAATAACTGATTATAAATTTTAAAAAGTTTTAAACGATTTAAAAATTACACATTTAAAACTAATTAAAAACCAATTAAAATCCCCCAGACCGGCTTGTTGGAACAGAAAGGTTTTCAGTGTGCGCTGGAAGGTCTGTAGGTCCATGATGGTCCGGATCTCAGGGGCAGCTCGTTCCAAAGGGAGGGTGCCCCCACAGAGAAGGCTCGAACCCTTGGGGCTGTCAGACGACACTGTCCTGACAATGGAACCCCAAGGAGGCCAACCCTGTGGGAATGCACAGGTCAGCGGGAAGCTTTTCTTTCTTTCGGTGGGAGGCTTTTCTTTCTAAAACTTTTCTTTCTTGTTAAGCAAAGCTCATTGTGGCTTGTTGTCCCTTGGTGTATTTAATGTATTTATATAGGATAGAAATAAATAATTATTCCGACCAAAAGTACATTTGGAACATTAAGAGCATATGGTGGATGCATCCTCCAAGGATAACTATAATAGGAGACTGCTATAGAAGACAAGGCCAGTCACATAGAGACAAGTTGTCTAACATACAAGCGAGACATTTGTGAAGCCCAAAGGCATTGCTTTACATCAATTATGTTTACTGAAGCTGGTGCTTTGCCACATGCCAGGATCCTACTTATTTATTTTTCTTTTTTAAAATGTTGTGTACCCTCAGGAGACTAGAGGACAAGAAGTTTGGATGTGTCTTGGTGCCCAGAAGCAGTTTCTTCTTTTCCCTATTGCAGAGGAAAATGTCACATTTTACTTTCTGTGCTCAGCTGAGAGGCTTGCATTATGAGCAACTTGCAGTAGCAGAATAAAAATGTTGACAATTATTAGTCTAAATTAGCCAAGATTAAGATGAATATCCTGGATAAATCAAGATTTGCATGGCATCTAAAGTTATTCACACTACTTGAAACTCTGAGTTAAGAACTAGATGATTTATAGATCAGATTGCATGTTCCCTTCTAGAAATTTTGGATTACAGTTCTCTTAAACTGTCCTCCAAGTCATTCTGCTATGCTTGACAGGTATTAAACATACGTTGCTTGTCCTGTTTTAATGTAATCTCATCCAGAATAAATAAAATACTTTTCATTACATTTGAAAGATTCTTGCCCCAAAGCCTTTCTTACAGAAGCATGGCAAGTTTCAGCCCCTAATCCTTCATGGAAAGCACACACTACATTTGTGACAATTTTTTCAGGACTTTCTCTATCTGCACAGCTTTAAATTAGCATGATCACCGATGAGAAATTTCTTCTCACCTGGCTATTTTTTTAAAATATCGATACAATTCTTCATGAGATGCAGATTGCTCAAGGAAACCAGTGTCTGCTAACATATGCAATGGATGGGTTTTTATTTTATATACCAGGCTTTTCCTTCCCTATCCTACAATGGAGAAGTAAGCATTTTTATTTTGAAACCTCCCCTTCAGATTGTCATCTTGTCTATTTTAACTTAATTTTAAACCCTGGAGGAAGTGATGGTGATGATGAGGACACTATTCCATAGCCTAAATATGTTTCCTGTTGCAATTCTTGTCTTCTTATCTGAAGCTTTATCGCTTACTCCTCCTATCTAGTGCCGTGATGTGAGAACAAGAGAAGTTGGAATACAAGAGATACATCACAAAGTCAGACCCTACCAGGTGAGCTTTGTTTTTTCTGCTTGTGGGTATTTAAAAAAAAAAGAACTTGACACCCATTTATAGAGGTTGAGATAGCAGAAATGCTTGTCTTTGTTCCCAAAGTAACAAAAGGAATCTGCCTTTTATCAAGCCAGATCGGTAGTCTAAATAACAGTGAATATGTCTTGAATCTCAGCTAGTGATTCTCAATTGGTGATGTATGTATCATCAATAGAAAGTGAAATGGAACCAAATTAAGTGGGATGCAGGGTATGTTTAAATGTCCATCTGAGAGGAAAAGGCACAACTGCATTTCCTGATTCACTCTGCTGACTATGGTTCACCCAGCTTTTTGTCTAACACGGAATCCACTTCTACTCTTGCACATACTCGTCAGTTTTACAGTTCCTGGAAAAAGAAAAATCATGCTTACTTTGCATCTGCCAGAACTTGAAATTATGCTGCTGTGGATTTGCAACGTCCATAGAGTCTATTGCTAGACTAGCGAGTTGAACAATAGCCACTTGGCATCTTAGCAGCAACAGAAGCCATCAGATGTGAAAGGCAATGTGTCATTCCTCTGCATGCCAACTGGGTTGTCCCACATCTATCCCATAACTCTCCTCCTTTCTTTTATAACTTCTGTTAGACACTGATCTTGGCATTGGCCCATGCATGAGCCATTGACAGGAATCCAAATGGTCTCCTTTCTCACAGGATAGCTTTGACATTTGTAAAGATTTATTGGGCATTGATCCTTTCCTTTCATTTTAACAGCTGCCTTTTAGGTAGAAATTTCCCTCTTAGCAGCCAATAGTAGGGGAAGTGGTACTGGCTGAATTTCTGTCTCATCCATCATCGTTATCCTAAAGCCATTTCTTTTAGTATCTGAGAATCCAACAAGAAAAAGTTAACCCAGGAGCCCTTTATCCAATTCTTATTTTTTATAATATCTTTTTATTTCTGGTGAGATCTAGGCTCTTTGGCAGTTGCAGTTGTAGATATAGAAGGTTGAGAACCCTTGATCTTGCTCACTTTATTAGCAGACAATTATTCATTTTAAAAAAATATGTTTATTTGAGGAAAAATCCACTTCAGCAAATAAAATTAGCATAAGTCAAATAAACATGTTACCAAACATCTCAGCCAATTTAGGCTCAGAAAATTATTTTCCAGTTCAAAAAGCATGTTTATCCATAATTGGGTCTGTGATAGAAAACATTCTATTAATATTTTGTTAACATTCCAGAAAGCTGTGAAAACACTGCTTTTACAGAACGCCCTCTGGGGCAAACAATGCTATTTAATTGGAGGAAAGTGCTTAGGGTGGGGTGGGGGTGTTCTGATTTATTGTGGCTACATGATGTTACTTTGTGGTATGTTTTTACGAAGGCTGCCTAGACTCTTTCAATGAGACAGCACACAAATACATAATGAAATTATAAAATACATCACAGTATAATCAGCAGTGGATTATATTTACAGTATCTTTTGTTTCTAGTTACTTAGTCCAGGAATGTAATAATCCATCACAGAAGTTTAGTTCCTGGAGCTACTTTAGAAGTGGATAAAATCAAACAAAGGGAAGATGAATCCAGATTAGATGCTATGGCTAAGGAATTTGATCTTTCTGAATGGAGGTGTTCATTTTGTTCTGACTGAAGGAGGCTCAAGTGGCAGCAAAACCCTGGAATGAATCTTAATAGCTTGGCTAATAAATTGGTTGCAGGGCAAAAGAGCCAATTGCGCTGTTGTTGTTGTTAGTTGTGAAGTCATGTCTGACCCATCATGACCCCATGGACAACGTTCCTCCAGGCCTTCCTGTCCTCTGCCATCCCCCAGAGTCCATTTAAGCTCACACCGACTGCTTCAGTGACCCCATCCAGCCACCTCATTCTCTGCTGTCCCTTTCTTCTTTTGCCCTCCATTGTTCCCAGCATTAGGTTCTTCTCTAGTGAGTCCTTTCTTCTCGTTAGGTGGCCAAAGTATTTGAGTTTCATCTTCAGGATCTGGCCTTCTAAAGAGCAGTCAGGGTTGATCTCTAGGACTGATTGGTCTGATCGCCTTGCAATCCAAGGGACTCGCAATTGCACTAGTGGCAGGTTAAAATTTCAAGATGCGTGTGATGACACTGCCTTGGAAGAAGACTTGCAGAACTGAATACCACCAATTGAATATTGGTGGTATAAACCATCAGGCTTTATAACAGATGGACAGCACCAGCTGAACTAGTTGCCAGTGAAAATAAGTTTTCATTTATTTTATTTGATTGATTGATATTTCAGCCCTGGAAGAAGGTTAAAGTCAAGGGTAAACGACTCAAATTGCATAATGCCCCTAGAACTGTCTGTCCGGCTCCTGCAGTTTAGTTACAAATCTCCAAAAAGATGTAGCTGGTACAAAATGTTAGTGGGAAAGTTTCATTGGTGTACAAAATATCTGTATTAAATCAGTTACAGTTGATTACAAATAGGTATTTAGAATCTTTGCAAAGTGCTAGTGGTTATAATTAAATTCCTACATAGCATAACACCAGGATTCATCACACAACTTCTTTTTGGAATTAAATGTGCCTCTCCAGTCTAGTAATCTATACAAAGCCCTTGAGAGTTCCTCTTCCATGTGAGAAATACAAGATATAGGATCTTCTCTGTAGAACCCCTGCTTTTTCAAGTTCATACTTCCCCTGGAAGTAGGCATGATCCCAACTCTACTTGCATTGTGAAAGCAAATTAAAACAATTCTATTGAGCTCTTAGCTCAAATTGATTGGGAGATTCTATCGTAGGATATTGTGGCAAATGGATTACCTTAATTAAAAGCAGCAGGGTTATTTTCCATTAGATGTTGATGGGAAATAAACTTAAAATCTTTAAGCCCTAGCCTAGATTATGCTCAAAAAATTAAACTTGAGAAAGCCATAGCATATGAGAGCTGTGGTGGCGCAGTGGTTAGATTGCAGTATTGCAGGCTAACTCTGTTGACTGCCAGCAGTTCAATCCTGAGCTGCTCAAGGTCGCCTCAACTTTCCATGGTAGCTAAAATGAGGACCCAGATTGTTGGGGGAAATAAAGCACTATGAAGCAGTATAGGTGCTATTGCTAGGTGCTATTGCTATTGCCAACATTCTACAACAGTAGTGGCAAACCTTTTCGGCACCGAGTGCCAAATATGAGCACACACGTGCCTTCCATGCGTGCATGCGGGCTTCTGCACATGCATGATTCTCATGGGTGTCTTTTGCACATGTGCACGCTGCAGGTGCACATGCATGCACAGTCACACAGGAGTCGCACAGGGTAATGTGCGCATGCACATTCATCACGCGGAATCTTGTACACATGCACAGTCACACACAAAGACTTGCACCCATGTACAATCGCGCAGGAGTCACATGTATGTGCAGTCACGCATGTGCAGCATGCTCAGTCAGTGAATTGGGGCGACAGCTGCCGTGGTGGCAGAGATGGCTCTGCGTGCCACCCGGGGCACGTGTGACATAGGTTCACCATCACGGCTCTAGAAAATTCTCAGTTTATATGAAATACTTCCAAGTACATCACATCATCTTCTGTATCAAGGTTTATGCAGCATGGCCAGATATATAATCAGATCATCAGAAGCAACAAGAAGATTTTATAATAGATTTATCACCTCAGTATCAGGAATCAGAAGCATGGCTTCAATCCCAGATTTGGGCTGGCCTGCATGCCCACAGTCTTCATGGTCTAGTGACTAGACTATTTGTATATAGTATAATTTGTATTATATTGCTTCCAGTGCCAGAAGTTGTTCAAAACCTACATTTTTTTTACTTCTGGAGTGCTAAGAGCCTAAGAAGAGACTTTGATTAGACAAGCATCCTATCTTTTGTAATATTTTGTTCCCTCAGTGCCAACTATAAGCAAAAAAAATGCATATATTGTGGCTAAGCACAATGCTTATTCATATATTCTCAACAGAAAATTGACAGGCTGCAAATGCTGAGGTCTCTTCTGAGAAGTGTTTGTATGATTTTCCACAAAAGATGTTTTTATTTAACATTTTAACTTCTGCGGAAAAACAACAATTGCACTTTTTGACTGTTATCTAGGCTGTTAAAAATCCCATCTATTGGGACTTGCACATTGTGAAACAATTTCATGCTGTTTTTCTCCTGCACAGAGAATGACCTGCATCACCATGAAATTGGCTTTGGTCTTTTTTGAGGGCTGCAAGTAGTCAGTTTTTATAGTGACTACTGTCTAACATCATTTATCAACTTTTTGGCTTCTTTCTCTTTTGACTAGGTTGAGCTGGTCCGGAGAGACTATGTGGCCAATGGTGGTTGGGAGACCTTTCTTTCTTATGAAGATCCTGAGCAGGACATCCTGATTGGACTTCTACGTTTGCGGAAATGTTCGGAGGACACATTCAGACCTGAACTGAAGGGTGGTGTCTCCATTGTCCGGGAACTCCACGTCTATGGGAGTGTGGTTCCTGTCAGCAGCAGAGATCCCTCTAAATTCCAACATCAGGTAACTGCAGCTTATTAAAGTGAACTATGGCAGCAACGTATAGAATTAATTCATCTGCCTTTGATGCATATTGATTTTTGAGCTTTTGAATAGGGTATCATTTTATAATGACTATAAAAGTAAGTAAAGTGTCCTTTGGGTCAAGCTAAACTCCAGATGATCTTGGCTTGATTAGGTAATTATCTTGGCAATAAGATGGATGTAGCTAGCCACGGCATTCATCTAGGGATAATTTTTCAAATTCCTAATTTAGCTAATTGGTATTTCCTGGCGGTTTTATATCAAAATAGAAATTAAGATTACTTCTGTTTGGGTTTTTGAAATCAGCCAAGATTAGCTACATACTACCACCTAATTAAGTCTTTTTAATAGTACCATTATTTGCATTCAAATCAATGACAAACGTGTTATTTCAATAATGTTTGCATTCCTGCAGCCTGTATCTTTTCGGTGCTGCTTTCTATGTCTCATGCTACAGTTTCTTTTGAATGACTGTATATACTTCCTTGTATAGTGCATACAGGTGAAATGCTAGGGATTAGTAGCAAAGTGTAAACAAATAGTGACTCCTGGAGGAAATTTTTAAAGAAAAGTATGAAGAAAACATTTTCCCTTTTTTAATTTTGTCAAGTATTATATAAAGTTAGATATAAAAATATTTCATGAGTCTTTAAAATATATATAAGTATTAAGATTTTTTTTCCCTTGAGATGAGAAAAATGCCTTTTATATCAAGTTGTAAACAAGCTATATAACAGTTTCAATAACAGTTTCCTCATTGTTTGAACCATGATTCCTGTATATTCTGTTCAGTGTTTCCAATGCTACCAATTTTAACTTGATACCCATATTTGTGCCTTAATAGAGTTAGCTTATAGGGGAGATGGAATGAATGAATGAATGAATGAATGAATGAATGAATGAATGAATGAATGAACAATCAAACAAACATACAAACAAATAAATAGTAAAAATGCATGTCATACCCTTGTACAATAACTTCAGAATTAAAGTATATGGTCATCTGTAGCAATAATACTTTCTCTCTCTAATATTGGTATATTAGCAATTTTGCTTCTACAGAAGTCAGAAAGCTGTTCTTTATAGGCATATTTTGCAGTAAATCCTAATGAACTTTATTAATTTATTAAATTGTTATGCTTCATATGACTCCAAAAAAATTAAAATAAATAATTGTGAGTTATCTGTGACAGCAGTGGCCAACCAACTCTTTGTTGGAGACTTTGGGTAAAATTACTATTAATTATTAATACCAATAGAATTAATTGTTGGCGCACCTGATTGATATGTGTCATTGTTTCTGATGGATCTATTCCATTGTTTTCTAATTTGATATTTTCCATATGTCTTCAACTACAACTGCCACAATTTTCTTCCATAAGTGAGACAAGACTAGATTGCATACATAGTTGTTTGTGGTATGTGTGTGCACAGGTCTTTGAGTCAGTATTTACTCCTAATGATTCCCTTGACAAGCTTCTGCAGTTTTCTTGGCAATATTTTGGAAGTGGTTTGCCATTCCTTTCATCCTAGGGCTGAGAGAGAGTGACTGGCTCAAGATCATATGCATACCATAGAGACAGAATCGTACGCTACTAAACTCTGCTATTCTAACCCTAGTGGCCCTGGGAGTTTCAGAGGAGTGACAATCCTTAATCTCTTTCTCTAATCCAGTTCCTGGCTGTGATATCGTTCATCTCACCTCCTCTTCTTGGGATGCACTCCCTCCTTCATGAGAAACTGCCCTTTCGTTGTAGTCCATCACGCTTCTCACCCCGCTTTAGTAGAACATTCCATTCCATCTATCGATAGACTTTGTAGAGATCATCTTCTCTATTTAGATTTTTGTTATGGCACTAAAACTAGTGTATTAACAAGGGTATTTTTAGCTTAAATTTCTCGGTGACTCTGTGGTTTTCTGAGCAGTGGAAAGTTCTTTTTGCATACTGGTTTATTCAACCCTATGTGAGCCTCCACTTGCAGCCTGGCTATGTTGGTAAGACCCAGATTGCATGTCAAGTCCAGATATGATAACATCCATGGAATAAGGTCTTGCCTTATGAGCCATGATGGCAAAGTGGTTAGAATGCAGTATTGCAGGCTAATTCTGGTGACTACCAGCAGTTCGATTCTCACTGGCTCAAGGCTGACTTGCCCATCCATCCTTCCAAGGTTGGTAAAATGAGGCCCCAGATTGTTGGGGGCAATATGCTGGCTCTGTAAACCACTAAGAGAGGGCTGTAAACCGCTTTAGAGAGGGATGTAAAGTACTGTGAAGCAATATATAAGTCTGTGTGGTATTGCTGTTGCCTCACCATAATAAATGTGGGTTTTCACAATGTTTTTATAGTGCATTTCCTTTCCTTTACCTCAACTCTCTGCCATGTGGGCTGTGCAGCTGCTTCCCATCATTGCTTTTTCTCTCTCAATAAATGGAATACAGTTAAGTAAATATTAAATTAAGTGTCTCTTGGATGTGATCATTAGTTCGCCACCTTTGAGCTTTTAGCTAGAATAGAGAAATTATCAACATGCACTTTATATACCTAATGTTTTTGGTTCAACTCATTGCTATTTAAAAGGAGGTGTTTTGAAGTGTTCTTTTTTTCTTTTTCTTTTTGGCTGTATGTGCATTAGAATGTGACTTCTGTTTGATGGTAATAACCCTGGGCAATGAGGCAGCAGCTATAGAGAAGTAGGGGGAAAGAGCAGAAAATGAATTCTTACTTCCCAAAAGTGAAATTTCAAAAGCCAGGCGTGGAAAAAGTGGTTGACGCACATGGAAGACAAAAGGGAGAAAAATCAATTGAATTAAGCTAGCACTAATAAAGGGAAATAGATTGGAAGCGAGATCCTGAGTGCATGACGCACAAAGATGGACTGGAGGAATGTAGCTGCGGTACCCCCAGAAATGGCACCGTTTTACTTCCTCTTTCCCTCCCACGCTTGACATTCCTAGAGCACAATAGAGTACTTCATAGCACATAGGTCATGTAAAGCTGTATTAATTTAGGGACAGATCTTCTTGGGGGGAGAATGGACTGGATTTTTTCCTCTAACTCTTCTCTACCTTGACCTATTCCTGCCGATATAATTAAGCAACAGAAAAATATACTGGGCAGAATTGCTTCAACCACACTGTTCTTCCTGGGCTGCCATGACCAGCTGTTTTGACTGTTCTTCTACTGCCAAGTCAACACCCATTTATACAGTTGACATAACTCTCTGCTATCTCATTTTACCTTAAGAAAAGTCTTAATGTCAAATCAAATCTATACCAGTATTAAAATGATCAGATTCTGCCCTCTTCTCACCCTAAACCAGGGGTGTCAAACTCATTTTGGTCTGGGGGCCAAATACAGCTTAATCTGATCTCAAGCGGTCCGGGCTAGTCGCCTCCCCCCCCCATATTTCCAGGGACCCCCCCACTTAGTACGACCCCTCCCCCCTTTTTTACCCCCCCCTCCTCCCAGCTTAATCTGATCTCAAGCGGGCCGGGCCAGTAAACTCATTGCAAAATTACATAGAACTAACAATATTAACAACA